>LJPH01003112.1:0-43636 GCA_001430925.1 Byssoonygena ceratinophila
ATTGTTTCAGTAGTTTCTTGTGAAAAATTTTTTTTGATTTTGATAATAAAACTTTCTGAATATTTGTCATGCTTGCTGTGAAGATTTTCATCTTGCTATTTTTCTTTTTTGAATAACACATTTACAGATTATATACTGTTACTGAAATCTCTTTCAGATTTATTTTTTTTTCATAAATAATTTTCAGCATCATTCTGTCATTTCTGAATATCAGAATATTTTGTTGAATACTCAGGTTTATTTTTCTGTGTTTCATTCATTCTTTCTTCAGTATCATTGAATAGTTCAGCATAAATTTTATATAGAATCATATCTTTAATATCTGATTTTCTCTCATATTCAATTGAATTTTTGCTATTTTTCTTGCAATAAAGACTTTTTTTTCTATTTCTATAATTTCTTGCTGTCTGTATTTTATACTGAGTATCTGGAGCTTGAAAACAAGATATGATGATAAAATTTCATAAATTAAATATTTATTATTCACTAAAGCACTACTAACTATTGTGCTGTTTAAAATAATATTGACAAGAAATAATTTAACTACTTCATCTTTCTGTTTCAGCTTCAGATCTTTCTGTAATGATTTCTGCTGGTAATTTTCATCAGAAAACACTAGTTTTTCAACTGTGAATTATTCTTATTCTTATTATTCAACATGAGTACATTTATCAATCCAACTGTCAGCTTTTTCTGATTCAGATTTCTCACAGCTTGATAAATACAGTCTTAAATTATATAATTATTCATTTCATAATATAAATACAGATTACTTTCTCTCTATCACAATTACTTTTTTTCATTCATTCATTTGACTCATCAGTTGAATGAGTTGAAAGATTAATTAACAGCATTAATATTTATTAAATCATGATGAAACTATTGTTCATACTGAAATATTTATTAAAATATTCTTCATGTTTCATTCTTCTTCAGTTTCTTTATCTCTTGAAGCTTGTGTTCAAGCTAACAAAATTAATTACAGAATTTTTCATAATTCACATTTTCTTGAAATATTACAGTATGACAGAGTAATTCTGCTGAAAGTATTGTTTTCAAGTATTTTTTTCAGCCTGCATCATCTGTTGTTACTTGAGCTTTCAATAATAATCTGTTAAATTTCAGAAAAAATTGATCAAGCATTGATTTATTTTGCTTGATATAATTAATCTTGATTATAATCTGTTCTTGTCATAAAGAATTATTAAAAACAAAATTCATCTGTTGGAGAAAGTTCTCTGCTATGAAATTTATTATTTATCAGCAGTTCTTTACTCACAGTAGCATGATTTTCAAAATATTATCTTTCAATCTTGTATTTATATAAATTGCTTGTTCAAACAGTTCATCAATCATTGCATTATTTATTATTAATTTGTTATGTAGTTTTATCTTTCAAACTGAATAAATACTAATATTTTTTCCATCAAATTTATCACAGTCAGGTAATTGGAATTACAGCTATCTTGAGAATTTTTCTGCTCAAGAAAAAAATGTAGTATTTAACTGATTTTACAATACTTAAAGTTGTTTTTGCTGTTGTAATATAATCTCATACTGTATTGCTGTTTGATTATTAACATGTTCTTGAAATGTGTGAAATTATTAAGAAATCTGTATGATATCTGCCATGTGCTTCTCTCTGTCTGCCATATTTTCTAATAATAAAAAATCATTTATAGTTCAGTAACTTCTATCAATTGATCTTTCTGCTGATATATCATTCTATCAATTGATTTTTCTGCCAATACTGTTTTATTAATCTGCTGATTTATCAATTGATCTGCTGTTTTATTTCTGCTGTTCTGTCTGTTCTGCTGTCAATTATAGTCTGATGATTTTGGTAACTCTTAATCCACAAAAGAATTTCTCACAAGAAAGATTGAGAAGATAAATGAAGTAATTATAATGTAAGCAGTCAAATAACTAGAATTATATTTGCTAGCTATCTGCAGGTTCTGTACAAGAATAATTACTTAAGAAAGAAAAGAAAAAGAAAATAAAAAACATGAAACAAAAGAGATTTTGTGTGTTGTCACTTAATGAAGCAGTCAAAAATTTCCTCAAGATTTAATCTGAGAATTCATCTGAGAAATTGCCATTCAGGTATCAACCTGCTACAGATCTAACTTATACATGCTCAGCAGAAGAAAAGAGATAAATAATATTATATTAAATTATCATTCTGTAGCTGCAGATCTATACTTTATAATGAGACTTTTTTTATCAGCAAAGACTAAACAGCCACCTGCATGAGAAATATTTACAATCTGAAATGAGAATATTAAAAAATCTGAAAACATTCTTGCTCCAGCAGAATTACAGAAAGAAAAGTTTCAAAAAAAAACTTCTGATAAAAATAGAAAGAAAGCACTTTTCTGAAAAAATGAAAAATCATGCAGAATATATAAAATAAAGAATTATTTCTTAAACAACTGTTGATATATTTTCTTCAAGAAAATCTTTTCAAAATAAAAAATCAATAATTAAATTCAGCAGCTCACTCAAGCTGCTCTGCAGAAAGACAAAAATCTTGCAAATAAAATGAAAAAACTAAAGAGAGAAAAGAAAAGCAAGAAGAATTAATTTATTATGAAAAGTATTAAAAAAAAATCTCTAGATAAATCAATTAAACAAGAATTTCTTTCATATATTTCTTAAACAAGCAATAAAATTATAAACAAAACAGATGCTATATTTGCAGCTTCAAAAACTTTATTTATAACTATTAAATATTCTTTGTGAAACTCAGCAATACTGAATTCAGACACTACAGATCATATCTTCAATGAACTGGCTTAATTTAATAATTTTCAGTTTATTTCAGAAAAAGACTTCTTATATGCTGAAATCACCAAAGTACCAATACTAGAATATGAGAATGTGAATATTGCAGTCTCTGACTCAAAAAGAAAACAAGTACTCCAGCTATTCAATGCTGCATACTGTGAAGATTTTGCCATGAATATTGTATTACTGAAAAAGCTACACCAACTTGGTTTTACTGCCAACTAGGCCTTGAGAATCTCACAGTGGAAATCAAAAAACAATGAGCTCACAAGCTTCATGAAGAGAATATGATTATAGATGATAAAGAGAATAAAGCTGATAAAGCAGATAAAGCTGATAAAGCAGATAAAACTGATAAAACAGATAAAGCTGATAAAGCAGATAAAACTGATAAAACTGATAAAGCAGATAAAGCTGATAAAGCAGATAAAGCTGATAAAGCAGATAAAACTGATAAAACTGATAAAGCAGATAAAACTGATAAAACTGATAAAGCAGATAAAGCTGATAAAGAGAATAAAGCTGATAAAGCAGATAAAACTGATAAAACAGATAAAGCTGATAAAGCAGATAAAACTGATAAAACTGATAAAGCAGATAAAACTGATAAAACAGATAAAGCTGATAAAGAGAATAAAGCTGATAAAGCAGATAAAACTGATAAAACAGATAAAGCTAATAAAGAGAATAAAGCTGATAAAGTGAATAAAGCTGATATAATCAGCTTGCCTGAAGAATCTCAGCTTGCCTGAAAAATTCATTCAAGCTGAGAGAGTGTGTTAGAAATTATGATCCAAATCAGCTAATAAAAGAATTGAAGGAAATTGCTGATGTTGGCATAGGGGATTGAAAGAATTAATTGGGCTGATTCTGATTTTCTGCCAAGATGGAAATCTCTGTTTATACAAGACCCCCCCAAATGGGGAATTACAAGATCAGAGCAATACAAGCAGTAATCTCAATATACAGTAGAATTCAACAGAAGTCATCACAGACATGCACCAGCCACATTTCAGTGCCAAGACATGGCTGACTTAATTCGTGGAACAGGTCCCAAAGTGAGCTGGTCACGTGCAGTATGATCTTCTTGAGCTCGTCCAGCTATCGACCCATGATCATTTGCTAACCTTCCCACCAGAAGATGACTTTCTAGGATCGAAATCCCGATTTGCTAACCATTTACGGAGTACACTCGGCCTTTCTACGCGACTTTGGAACAATATCTGACCCCAGTCCTGGTTAATCGACCTGGAAACCCTTTGAATGATGACTGTACCTCGAGCATTGGCTCCGCGATGAGTTTCAGCACAAGAAATTGAAACCTGTCAAGCATGGCATGCGAGCTTGCAGTCATGTCTAGCTAATATTTATATCCTCCATCATAATAATCATGTGGCCTGTTCTAAAAACATTAATATCTTGGAACATGAATAAAGTCAGCGGTTGGATTCTACCGCAGCTCCTCGCCCCCGTCAACCATCAATCACAAGGGCTGTCTCTGCAGATGAAAGATAAAGAGTCACTTTCGCCCTAAGCTAGCAATAGGGTATGTCCACTTTCGTTTTTGCTAGCCATATAGTTAGTTTAGAAACTAACTACATTTATCAATCACAGGTAGAATTCAACATGTCAAGGCGCCCGATGCCATATTTTCACTGGGAGTTGGGTTCCTCTGTTGTCCCTAATGTGAATATGCAGCCACCCATTCACTGCACCTAGCCTATAAGAGAATTCGACTGGCGTAGAATCGAACTAGACAGTACAGTACATTGCAGAACATCAAGAAAGAACATCAACAGAGGTGTATCTGATGTGGAAGTAAAGACGCGAGCAAAGCAACAGTGAATGGATTGGCTGGGTGGGACTGATGGTTGGCTGTTACAACATACGCCCGACCTATCTGGTTTGAGAAACACTATTTTGAAAGTCACAGAAGGATGCGTGATTCAGGTGATTGAAGGAAGCACAAGAAGGCTAGCTCTTTTCCTAGAATACAATAACAAAGCTTTTTGGTTTAAGCATTCCATAGCTTTGCTATCTGGAACAATTTCGATTACGTATCTTAGTGCTATTGGGTTGACGTGAGCCATAGCAGTTTGGCGATGAAGATTGGAAAACTGCCGAAGGCTCCGCAACTCTCGGTGCTCTTGGCCGTCGCCGCATCTCGATGCACCTAAGTCTTACGGTGAATCTGATGAATATTTCAGCTACGGAGTATATCCTTTTATTATCCTGCTGCAAGAAGTCACCCAGAGGAATACGCCAACTCTCAGCTGCTACTAGAAACTGTCTTTCAGAGACGACAAGAGGATGAAACCGTGGGAATCAGCAATCCAGATTCCTTGGCTTTGCAGCTTTTGTCTGCCTTTTCTCGACCTGGGTTCATCTCCCGAAGTCGTATTACTCGCTTACGCAATGATTTCGACTCTCAAATCTTTGTGCTGTACATACATACCTCCACTTATGCTATAACAAGTAACCAGCAACCAGATTGATATAGGACTCAATGAAACCCGGGGAGCTTGCTTCGACAACATATACCAAACCGATGCAAATGCTGGAGAGGTCTCCATTCTCTCGCTGCTACAACCGCAGAATGACTTTGCCGGTAGTCCACGGGCATCAATATTTGGTTCTCTCTTTCCTATGGTTCTACTTGCCTTTCTCCAAATTGAATGGGATCCAGATTCAATGGAAATGTTAAATCATTGTATTGAACTGAGAGATCAATCCAGTTGCAGAACACAACTATGGTTTGATGTTGCATTTGTTTGGGGTTATGAGTATGTAAGAGCCCTTGCATTCTTCTGCTTCCCCCTTTCTGTTCTGTTTGTAGCGTCTCATCTTGCGAAAATAGAATAGTCTGTCGTTTCTCGCTGAATTGGTCACAGGACGACGTATATCCGTGGAACAGCATTACCAGCTGCACATGACATCCATCTGTATATGCCAGTCCAAACTAAAAAAAAAGACTGTTGCAGTCTTTGAGAAGGTCGAAACTTTTGCGAGTCTCCATGGGAGATGCTCAGTTGAATCGTCCTTTGTGACTCCTTCTGCTGGCAAGATAAAGGACATTCTCTTGACACGAGGAGCCGGATCGTACAGGATGGAAGGTGGTCTCTCGAAAGGAAAAGATCACAGCTAAGGGCAACAGTGGTCTGACGTTGATGTCAGAAATTCCTGCGAGAGATAATTCTCCGATTGTCGCTCGGAAGAACGGGAGGTAAATGGAGAACCTAGTTTATCGCTTTTGAGTGAGTTGGGTCAGTCGAAGTGCAAAAAGATTCGTTGAATTCACCCTTATTCCAGCGTTCTGATATGAAAATAGGAGGCGTATTGTCAGGTCTCTGGGGCCCACAAGGATTATTTGACCATGTCATCAACTCTCTCTCTCTGCGAAGTTGAGAATGGGCGATGAGCAGGTGTGGCCGCACAAACAAACACGTTCCGGGATGATTGGTAGACCTGAAGCTTCGGAAAAGAAGATGGGACAAGGGACGACATCGTTAGGTTTGGCCGGTCAAACAAAGTGACTCGAAGATGCAGCTTGAATCCTGGGCGTGGCCCGGTTTGGATTCCATTGCTTGCCGACACTGTCCATCAAAAGATGCCATTTCTTCATGGGCCGGGGTTGGGCTGAGACCCTGATGACAGGGGCTTCCTGCGTAGGGACGTAGTTATCCAGAACACTGTCGTTTTCAGTATTGCATCTCAGCTTTTAAGATCCAAAATTTTCATCGAGGACTCCGGAGTTGGATTCGAAAAAGGAGTATACACCAACACAGAAAAAGAACATTGACGACCAATGCAGCATACCACTGATCCTTGCGCCTTGTTTGCTCCATGCAAATATGCAATACCCTGGTCGGTTAACTCTCTAACCGTCGATGGAATTGATCTCAGCCTGTAGAATCCGGTGAGCGCGCAACGTGACCACATCTTCCATATGATCGCGATAGTCTGGAGTTACACGGCAATAATGTCTTGGGGCTTGACCCAGTCAGGGCGCAGGGAGAGCTCTAGCTGGTTAGTTATGTAGTTATAATACCCACCAGACCAGGCCGGTCTCGAGGAGCAATCGTGTGGTGATGATAGTTTCTCTTCGTTGAGCTTTCCAAGGTTGCTCCACGCTGTTCTAAACCAGTCATCCAGCCTTGTGGCTTAGATTACAATGCTTGTACGGAGTAATTTTCCCTTTTTTTTTCTTTTCACTGTTGTGCTGATTATTGTTGCAGATGTGGTGAAGGTAAGAGTGGCTTCATTTTCCCAAAACTGCTCTAGTTACACAGTCTGTAGCCCAGACCCATTCACTTTTCATCTGATCATTCATCATTCTCCTGCTGATTGTTATGCTGGCAAAGAGAAGAGCAGAGCGTGAAATTACAAGACAGTATTAAGGTTAGCTAGTGAGGAACAGCACTAGCCACATCCATCATCATCCACTGACTGATCGCTTTGTCGGCGTCACGGATTGTCGTCCATCACCATCGCAGTTCCATCACAAACCCACGCTCTCAATTCCCACACTCTCATTCCTTCATTTCTCTTGGTCCTGCATATCCAATTCCTCTTCTTCTCAGTCTGCTCTTCCTGCACCTTTCCCATCTTGTCCCATTTCCCATCCCTTTTACCCGTCATCCCAGACCCTAACCGTATTGGCCTGTTTCACCTGGCTTGACCAATGTCCTCCCCATGTCAAACTTCCCTCCCGCTCATGCTAATTCCTCTCCTGGGGCTTTGGTGACACCTGCGCCATCTGCCCATCATGATTCGAATCATCATCAACAACCCAATCAGGGCGATGAGGCTGGCTCACAAGCTCCCGGTCCCACCAGTTTCGCTCCCTCATCCCCCAGTCTGTTCATGCCTCCCTCTCCTCCCAAAACGCAGTCAATAAAACCTTCCTTGGCCTCTGTTTCTTCTTCCTCTCCTACGAAACTTCGTCCTGCTCCAACTCCCACCGAACAGATTCGGAGCTCCACCACCTCCTATCGAAGCCAGAGTCCTCAATTGTCCGAGAGAGACAGTATCTTCGCCACCCACTACCTGCCCTCCGACAACGATGTGATCTCTTCCGTTCAAGGCGTTGACGTCGTGGTTGAGGGAAAGCGTGACCATCTCCATCGCTCTCCTCTGCGAAATCAGCTTCCGGAAGAGGAGACACTGCGCCCGCATAGAAAAGTGAAAACTCTCCCCGTCCGGCAGAATGTCAGCGCCCTCTCCGCTTCACTTAATCCCGCGAGGAAGGACCTCTCCACCACCGACAGTAGAGATATACCAAGTTCCCCTTCCACTCGTTCAGTAGCACAAGATCGCCCTCCTCTACCGCCCCGTTCCTCATCCACCTTCGCGGAATCATCGTCATCTCCTCTTCTCGATAGCCGACAGGAAGCCGGCAGTAAGATGCTTCTTTCCGAGGGGTTGTTTGTTCACGATAGTGGCAATTCGGCTTTTCTACGCAAGCCACTGCATGAATTTGGTCATCCAACCCACGATTCTCTCAATGGTCACCGTGCAGAGCGCAGCTCAAGCAAAAGTGGATCTTCTCGGGTCGAAAAATCTATCGAGGCCAGCCTCACCAATGCCGAGTTAGCCTCAAATGTCCGCAGTCGGAAGTCAAGCCACTATCTAGGTTTATTCAAGGAAAACACGGCCGTGCCCGAGCGGAAAAAACGGGAGGATAGGCCTGCGGACCGCCAGGAACGGCGGCGCTGGAATGAAGGGGACCGTTCCGTGAACAAAGCAGTGCCATCTATTGAACCCCGTCCTTTACCGACCATTCTAGGGGAGACATCCGTCACTAGACCCGCTAACCCTGAGCGTCGGCCACCACTCAGTTCTTTTCGATCAGAGCCGGAAGTACCGGGAGTAAAGGCCCACCGCAAGGATCATATGCCCGTCAGCACCGTTGATGAGCCTTTGCCCAAGGGATACATGGCATCTCCAGCTGTGTGCATTCGTACCGACCCACAAGTCGTATCTCCCGAATTGTTGAGAGAAACACGAACATGCCCTGGTTTACCTTCAAAACCCGTCGTGTATGAGACGTTGTCGCGCAGCGTTCCAACCTCAAAGCACAGTCAGGAGGCTAAAATCTCCTGTGGAGTTGATGGAACTGCTGATCAACCAGAATCAGAGAGGGGCCATAATCTCGAAGACACGTCTGACAGTTATGAAGACGAAGACGACGAAACGGAGCAAATTTCCTCGGCATTGTATTTCCCTCATCAGAGAACTGTTGATGAGCCTTCAACCTTGGAGAATGAGTCTGGTGAAGACCGTGCCCAGGAAAAGGCGTTGCGGGACGAACAAGTCGAAGTGCCCGGTAGAGTGACTATTCGACAAGAGCCATCTGATCCCAAGGCTTCCAACCATGTCGATATCTCGCTTCTATCAAAAGACGATAGTAGTATTCTCCATGGAGAATTGCGAGAACGGCGTGCAACCCGTAGTAATGATGATACTCGCTCACTGGTGTCGATTTCCGAATTAGAGTATGAGTCGCTCTCTGAATTTGAGCCACTCTCCGCCGACGAAAGCGTGTTGTCAGATAAAGAGGATGAGTCCAGCTTGACAGATGAAGCGGCGACGACACCCACTGCAAACAGGGGCGCCACTCACCTTCGCAAACGCTCCCAACACGAGCAACCTGCCCCTGCGACCCTTGGTGCTGTTGAACTCAAGCCTTATCGACATCAGGTTGGCGGCCACACCACAGTATTTCGCTTCTCGCGACGAGCAGTATGTAAACAACTCAACAATCGAGAAAATCAATTCTATGAGAGGATCGAACGCCGACACCCAGAGATGCTGATGTTTCTTGCCAAGTTCGTATAATCTTTACCTATTCCTTTACTTTATATCATTCTTGCAAGGCATCAAAAATCTTTGAACCACGTTGTCTTTTTATTTCAAATATCCTGGCCTTTATCGTTAATGTTCGCGTCTTTTCTAGGTATATCGGCGTGTTAAACGTTACGTTTTCCAAAGGACCGAAACGTCCAAAACAAAGCGTTGACGAATTGGCAGGGAATAGTCTGGAAGCAACCCAAGAAAACACCAGCGCCCATGCTTCCCAGAATAATGACAATGAAATTGGCAGAAGAAACGTTTCGAGCTCCAAAGCGCCAGGAGATGCACCAAGGATTTTCAGTAGCCAGCAAGTTACCGGAGTCATTCCCAAGGTGATTCTAGAAAACAATCGTCACATTATACCAATGGACCTGTTCATGACTCCCCAAACTCCCACTAATGGCCGGACACTGCAGCAAACAAACTCGTCTGGACCAATTGAAGCGAGGCTGACCTGTTCTTCTGCCCAACTTACTCCAAGTGCCACTAGCAATGGAGTAAGCTGGGGCGCCACTACTGTGAATACCAAATTACAGGAACAAGTATTGCGAGAAGTTTTTGCTCCACCGACCATTCATCGTCACCGTCGGCACACGAAAGGCCATGGATCTCTTTCAAAATTACGGCCTCAGGTAACTGAATCAAAACATCATCGTTCAGTTGGTGATTCGAGTGTGAAGCTCTTTGATTCTCAAGGAGACCGTGGAGAATCCCTTCCAGCGTCACCAGCGCCACGTCCTGCCAATGAGAAGTCAAATCTGTCGTCGTCCGCCTCGACCGTTCTAGGGGCGGATGGCCATCGTTTAGAAACGACCAGGTCTGAAAGTCCACGTCCGCCGAAGTCAGCACGCAGCACTCAACGCCGTCGTCGACACTCTGGAAGCGGGCTCGAACGGCAGCGAAGTATGAGCACGAATAAACCTGGAGAGCTCCTTTATTTTGAGGATGACGGTTGTGGTGCGGATGCGGAGGACGGAATTTTCAAAATGGAGTCTGACGAAGCACCTTCGCGCTCTTCACAAATTGGTGCTCTGAACTTGGAGCAGGGTCACGCTCCAAGCCAAGAAGGGAAACAGGTGCTTGCAGAGAATGATAAGGAAATGACTATGCCTGTTACCCTTGGAACCTATAGCGGGGAGCCGGTGCGGCTACCTGTCAACCCGAAGGAGGCCCAAACAACACCAGATGAACGCGTTAAATTTTTCTTGCTCTTGGAAGACCTTACGGCTGGCATGAATAAGCCTTGTGTTCTTGACCTGAAAATGGGCACTCGTCAGTATGGAATTGAAGCAGATGAGAAGAAGAAAAAATCACAAAGACGAAAGTGCCAGACTACTACCTCGGCACAACTTGGTGTGAGGCTCTGTGGAATGCAGGTCTGGAATGTCAAAAAGCAGGAGTACCTATTTGAGGACAAGTATTTTGGTCGCGATCTCAAAGCAGGTCGTGAATTTCAGGATGCCTTGACACGATTCTTGTATGACGGCGTCAGTTATAGCAGTGTGGCGAAGAGGATTCCTCTTATCTTAGATCAATTGTCTCGGCTTGAAAACATGATTCGTGGGCTTCCTGGGTATCGTTTTTACGCAAGCAGCCTGCTTATTCTTTATGATGGGGAACAGCTACAGTCTAAGAACGACACGGCTAAACCCAAGTCCCACAGTCCAAAAAGGAATGGCGACGACCGCAAGGCAACTTTTGGGGATAAAAATGTTGCTTCAGGGCTACAATTGAAGATCGTGGATTTCGCAAACTGCGTAACTGGAGAAGACGGCATTCCACCCAATACCCCATGTCCACCACACCGTCCGGACGACGTGGACCGCGGTTATTTACGTGGTCTTCGTACGCTTCGAATGTACTTCCAGAGAATTCTGAAAGAAACTAATCGTGAAGATTTCGTTGAACGAGGGGAAGGAGAAGCCATGGCTCTTGGACCTCGAAGTGCTGGCCGCGAAAGTGTTAATAGCGGCTTCTGGGAGGACGGAATAATCGACAGCGATCCTGGAGAAGTTAGTGTGTGACCGAAGTCTGACTCCCTCTATGCGACTTTCTCCCCGTCCTGCCGATGATTTGTATGAGCTGTCAATTTACGGTGCCAGAGGAAATAAAGATTGCACTCTGCTATCCCGACACCGAGGAAGCTTTCATTTTTTTACTTGCGCATTGATTGACTGATATTATTAATGGTGTTGGTCCTGGCGCGTGGAACATGTTTCGGAACAAAAACAAAAGAAGGAACGGAGTTAGCATACACGGTTTGGACGGCATCAAAACTTTCTCTTCAAAGCACAGGCTCTTAGAGGTTTCCTTCCGAACAATTCTTCACTTTTCAACCAGCCTGCCTCTGCGATAAATTTGTGAGCGGAGCACTGTTTTTGCTCTACACCTTCAAGACTGGTCAGCTGTCGATTGGCGCAAGTGTCCTCCTACTCTATCACCTCAACCTACACCGTTGCTCAACTTCTTGTATTCCCTATAAACTGGATTTAATTCGGTTTTCCTATTATCAACTTCGCTTTTCCCCCAAGTACCCACCGGCGTTTCGCATGTTTAGTTTTGCAGGGCGGTTCGCGGTCTGTAGACCCATTTTCAGGCGTCCATTCTTCGTTCTCTCTCTGCGTTCATCGTATTCTTCCCTTTTTCTCCTTTGCAGGCTCTTCCTTACCTTTAAACTGTTAAACCACTTTTCTTTTCGGGGTTCGTTCGCTTGTCAATACGGGTGAACAGTTTGCCTACGTTGTTGTTAGAGTACCTATTTCTTGCCTGTTTCGATTCTTAGCATACTGCTGTTTTTGTAGCGAAGCAACCTCAGTTTGTCGAACGGGTTATGAATCAAATGATGTATGAGTCAATCCCTGGTTTCATATTGTCTTTTCTATCTGCAACAAGTAGACCAAGTACTAGATTTTTCTCAATGGGACTGGATTTAAATGAGTGTCAAGCCCTTAAACAGAACATGCAGGTATGGGTGCTGTCTTTTGCAATCATGCAGAAGCCGTAACTTGCACCCTCCTAAATCCACCCTCACACGCAACCTGCTTCTGCAATGCACACATTTTCTGCTGGTCGCCTGTAGGGTCAGCCGACTCGGAGTCCAATTCCCAAGTCAGGAACTCGTTTGTGTAATTTGGCGTAAACGCTTCGTCCAAAACCTCCAATCTCTTGCCGTATTTGGTAACCTTCTCCCAGTCACGAGCCACGTTTTTCAAATCCTTGCTAAAATACGCATATGAACGTTCGAATATTTTGCGGTTCACCGGCGTGGCCATGATTGGTTTGACGTCGATGTACTCTTCGTACGCAGCGGCAGGGTCGGCCAGGACATAATCTGTCGCCTTCTTGATGGCCCGCATGAACTTGCGCACTTTGTCCGGGTTCTGCGAGATGAAGCTCTCGTTCCCGATGTAGAGGATTGAACAGAAGCAGCAGCATCCGAGTTCTGCGAGTTCATCGATGCGAAGCATCTGGACGTCGTCGCGAGGGCGATTTTTGGAAGCGAGCCACTCTTCGAGTTCGACCATTTGCACGTTTTCAAGACCGATGCCGGCATCAATACTGCCGTTGATGATGGCTTTGGTGACATTCATACCACAGCGAACCGCGGTGTAGTCGTTGGCAGACATGCCGTAATGTTTGGTTAATTCATCGATTTGAATCTGCGAGGTGAATTTTAACAGGAAGCAAGGCCGAGGATCAAGCAGACAGGCGAACCTTGCCGAATTCCCCAACATATCCGATGCGCTTCCCCTTGAGGGAACGGAAATCGGTCGTGATTCCGCTGTCCTTCAGATAAACGACTCCGGTAAAAGGCTCATCGAGAAGCGAGCCGATGGACAAAACAGGGAAATTCCGAGCTTTGGCCTGTAACACTGTTAACCCATCGTCTACAAAGCTGGCTCTAGGATGCACGAACAGCCAAGGTATGGATCATAGCCTTGAAGCCCATGTCGACTTTGCCGCTACCGATGATCTCAGTGACATCAGATGGGTCATTGGGCTCGAGGATGGCAATTTTGATGCCTTCTTCTTCGAAATAGCCTCTCGCCTGGGCAAGGTAGAGCGGAGCGTGGTACGGCGTAGCATGCCTTGTATCCATTAAGAATCATTTTCCGGAGTATATTGGGACAAAGGGAAATCCATGGAAGGAAATCTTAACCGACGTAACCTACCAGTTGGTGAGAAAAGTGATCTTATCCGTAGACATATTTACGCTTAGATGGCAAAGCCAAGGCTATCAGATGGACTAAATTCAGTCAGAATTACTAGGCAAGGCGTTGTCAATGAATTTTGGCTGAGCGCCCCGAAGCCAGGACGCCTAGTCAAAATCCAAAGAAACGACAAGATCAGGGGAAGGGAGGGTCAAAGCCGCGCATGTCCTTTCGCTAGAATTATCTAGATCAAGTTCAGACAGTATAATCTCAGAACAGCCCAAGTCCAGCTTCGAGCATCATCCCACAAGCCCGTATCCTATCCTGACGTAACAATCATGGAGCGGGAACCACCATGAAAAGCACGACCAAGCATAGGGAACAAGCAATTGGGACAAGCTCGGAGGCTTTCATTGGGCCGAACACCTGTCATGCGTGTGCAGTGACCTGTTTCTGATATTACAATACCTTGACCTATGGATAAATCCATGGCGAAAGACGGCAGTCGATCAAGGGTCGACCTTCACGCGGCTTCGTCCTTTCGATTGTGGGAGAGGGTGTGTGGTTGACTACCGTTCGTACCGAAGCAAGTGGTTGATGTCGCTGAGGGCAGGATTGAGCAATTGAGTGAAACAACGATTAGACGATTGAACTGTGTAAGAGAGAAGAGAAGAAGAAAAGGGCGGATGAGAGGCGGGAGAGGGAATTTATAGCAACGACAAGCCCACGTTCCCAACAGGATGCCCCGCAGTGACGTGGGGGTGAGTCGTGACACTCAACGCAACCCAAAGCGGACAGACAGACGACATCTCATCCTCGCTTCTCATCCTAGAAGACTATATGCTCAGTTCACTGTGGTTGAAGGAGCCCGAGACGATGAACAAGAACACTCGAAGAAAAAGACCGGATTACATCTAATCTCGATCTTGGCACCTTTGCTTCCTTGTCTTTCTTCCTGACAGAGGGTTCAATTGCTTTTGAATTCATGCAGCAGTGGCTGCTGCGACTGGGGGAATCGTGCACCGATCATCCGAAGACTCATACAATAAAGATAATGGAGAAAAGGAACGAAAATGCAAGCAAATATCAACAAGGCAACGCACGCCATACAAGCAAAGAATGAAGCTCAAAATCCGAAATCCCAAAATGCGGCGCCGGAATTCGAAAACGTCTCTCAAAGGTTCCCTCCACGCGCTTAACCGAAAATCCGATCCCGACCATAAGCCAAATTTCACTCTCTTTTCTTCAAAACTCGCAACTCCACTAATCTCCGCCAAACCCAATCCTTTTTTAGACATACAACTCCGTTTGCACCATGGCCAGTGCTACTACCACCACCCCTATCCAAATTCAACCCGTCCAACATCTTCAACCGACTCGAAGTAGCAGCATGAATCATCAACTCCGCGACACGCCGTCGTAATCTAGTTGCCTCATCTAGATGCGTTAGGTATTTCTCATCAGCGGCAGAATTCGCCGCAGGGACAGTGTATGGGTCATTGATTTCAATTTCCACGTTTTCGGTTTCAGGCCGAATAAGTGCTATGTGTTTCCCGCTCCTCGCATGGGCAATATCAGCATGGCCATCGATTGGCGCTAGCCCCGCATCATCATCGTCACCATCGCCATCATTTTCACGGGTATTTCTTCTAACAAGCTGGTGCATTTCTCGGCCCTTATGATTCCCATCACCTATTCCCTGTACAAACTTGCCGTTCCCGAATACCGGAGAGGGATAAAATCCAACTGTAAGCGGGTTCCCACGGATGTCAACTTTTGAAAGGCTTCCATTCCCGCCACCAATAAGTCGCAAAACCTGACAGAACCGCCGAAGGCGAGAGACCCTGTTCCCGACCATAAACAAACGAGACAGCCTTGAAATCCCATTAAAAGCGCTGACATCCGATATGGCGTTGAAGTTAAGGTTGAGCGAGCTCAGATTCGCAAACTTCTGACCGAAAGTGGGTGGGAGGTCCTCCAACCCACATGAGGCGAGATCCAAAAACTGAAGCGTCGGAACGGGGGAAGCGGGATCAAGCACATTGCTGGAGAGCTTGTTGCATGACAGGTAAAGCTTACGTATTGAAGCAATGGCGGACAAGTCGATTTCAACCGCAAGCGGCAACGGGCAACCCTCAGTTTCAGAGAAGAAGCTTTGCTCCCGCATAGACAACGTGTCAAGATACTGGCACCTCTCAAGTCCATCGATAGCGCCTAGATGATTGCAGTCAACGTACAAAAGGTTCAAAGCCGGAAACGCGGAGATATCCAGGTATCGAAGGTGGTTATGCGAGAGTTTCAGCGATAGCAATTGAGGGACGCTGTGTGGAGAACCAAAATTCTCGATCTCGTTATGCCGCAGGTCCAGCGTTTTGAGAGCCACGAGGGAGTCAATATTGACTACTTCCGATAACTGATTACCACTCAGGTCCAAATTTGTTAGTCGAAACCTGCCAGTCCTACGTTAGCGGCACATCTGCATAAAGTCCACTTTGGGGCTACTTACAATCCAGCACGCTTGAAATCAACGGAAGCAAGTAGGTTGTCTCTTGCTTTGAGGCATAATAGTCCATCCAGATTGAACACACCACTTATACAGGTGAGTCTGTTATTGTTGGCTTTCAGGCTTCTGAGATGTATTAGCCCCGACAACCCATCGAGGTTTTCCAGATCGTTGCTCGATACGTCAAGGTACTGAAGGTTAGACAAATGACCCCATGCCGTCATATTTGACAAACAGTTGCCCGAGATATTCAAACTCCGCATGCTTGCGGGCACACCACTGAGCTGGCCAATGCGATTATCTGATGCATCCAACTCTTCAAGGCGGGAACAATATCTGTTGAGCTGAAGGAGAGTAATCAACTTTTTGCTCCGGAGATTCAACCGCCTCAAGTGTTCCCAATAAGCTTCATACGGCTCCACGTCTGTAATATGCTTGATTAGCTCTTCAGCTGCCAAGGCAAATGTACCATGAACTTGTCGAAGAGAGCGCGGATGAGTTCGTTCAGCAATATAACTAAATTCCAACTTCAACGATTCATCGGCTTGATTGACGGTAAACTCTGCCAGAGGGCTTAACTGAAAGTTGTAGCTTGTGTCCGGACAGGCGTCTTGTGGCGCTATGAGAGATAATTCGTCTCCGGCTGGGAGAATGGAAAGATCTCGGTGCAGTTCGCTGAGCTCATCAAAGAGGTCTTCATCACGTTCATCGATGCGCGATACTGGCCTCCCACCTTGATACCCAATTGTTGAGGATGGCTGCGATGGATTCAACTTCAAGGCAGACTTTCGGCGCTTAATGGTCCCATCCGATTCAAGCGCTGTTGGTTCATTGCACTCTCCAACTGGTTTGGCTGGTCCCCCAGACTGACGTTCACGAGCTAGTGAATCCTCGTCTCTATACGCGATATGCGAGACTAAAGGAGAAGAAAACGATATGGTAACGACCCTTGCCTGTTTCTTATTGCCATTAACGGCCGACGGCATTGGGCACGGACAGTCGTCAAGGGGTCGAGAATCGTGCCCTGTTTCTTGTTCGTGTTCGGACGTATCAAGCTTTTCTGTAGGATGTTCTGGCGGAGTTGTTAAGTCCCCTGAAGCCCATGATGTTGCTCTTGTCTCTGGCCGTGGTTCGCTTAGGGTGAACTGCGTTGACTTGGACTGTACGCTGCTCGTATATACAGGAGTGTGTGAAGAACCTGCTTGTGATCCTGAATCTAAAGCAGTTTCTACCGGCGGTATTTGCGGCTGGTTGTCACCGGTCGTCCGGACCGATTTGTTTTGGTCTTTCGATTGCTCAAGCTTGTTTGAGTTGCGAGCTCCGCTGCAAACACCCATCAATTCCCGCAACTCATCAACGCTGAGATCGGGGATGTCTCGAAACGGATCGTCCTCGCTAACAAAAGATGCGACATGCTGATCGCGGCAGCCTTTGATCCACATATGGTGGGCTCGATCGTATGTCATCACTCCCACCCTCTCAGGGATCAAGTGGGATATCATCTTTGAAGATATGATTCCTTTTGCTCTTGCGCTGCCTGTAGAGCCAGCAGCAATGCTTGCACTTGATGTGACGGAATTTAAATCCTCTTTTGATATGCCCAAATCATTTGACGTGAAGTTCTGTTCTCGGGCACGTTGTCCCTGCTGAAGATGATGAACACTTCCATGTATCCGCAGGTTTGTTGGACTGGATTCTATTCCTTCTGAGGGCGCGTCGAGCCTTTTGTTCCCTCTCTGTCGTGACCTAAGGCGGAGGGACATGACTGAAGCACCCATGAAAACATCCAATTCGTCACTGTCTTCGAACCGTTTGAGATGGCTGGCAATTCGTGGATCCGGCTCATTTAAACTCCTTTGCTTGCGGAGATCACCACCTGTACGGCTTGGTGGCCTTGAAAATTCCTCTCGGGTTGACGCTTCACTGCATGTGTCGCCAAAATCTTCTTCGCTCGCATCGTCGCACTCTTCCAACCCCGGTAGCCCCATTTTGGGCCCGCCGCGTGTCCGTATATGATTCATTATCTTGGTAGCTTCATCGAGAAAGTCTTGGGTGGTGATCGAACCCTTTCTAATCGCATTTGGGGTAGTGCTGTGGCCAATAATTCGAGAACACAAGCTATCATCACGATATTTCGCTGGCTTTGAAGGCGAAATTGTAGTAAGCTGTGAGTCTGCGTTTCCCATGTGTGCTGCTGCCGAAATTCCTGATTTTTCTAGAGGCGAGATGGCGAATGGTTTGGATTGATTGTCACTAGCTGCAGGCGCTTCATCTGGCTGTTGTGGACTGGCCATGACCGAGCTAAACTCCGCGGACTCAATTATCGGTTCATGCCATGCTGTCACCGGTTGATTTGCAGCCACCAGAGTTCTGCGCCTTTTTGGAGCCGAGCCCTTCGTAGGGCTATTTAGGACTCTCTTGTCTGCATGCTTTGAGGAGTGAGAAGCCCCCATTTCTCTCTCTTCAGGCGGTGGTTGCGCAGAATTCTCAGGGGAGACTTCCGGGTGGTTTTGCGCAGGCGTCTCGCTTTCCACGAGGTCAAATTCATCTTCGCTGACTTCCGTGGACTCTACTGCACATGATGGTCCCTCCTCGAGCGTGGCTTCAAAGGTTTCCTCAAACTGGCTCATTCGACGAAGAAGTTTATTATTAGTAAATGTATCATGGTTTCCAAATAATTTCAGGGGACTGCCAGAACGCAGCATGGCGCTCGTATCAGCCGATTCATTGTTTGTACCGACTTTTTTCTTCGGTGTGAACGGATGAGGAGGCTTTGGAGGTGCTAATCGGGAGCTGTCTAGCCGGCCAACGTTTGGCGAGCGATTTCGGATATGCGGAGCAGAAACAGGGGAAGGGAGTTGCGACGGGGTCAATGATGGGTTTAGCCACCGGTTATGGAAAGAATCCTCCGAATAACCTCCTGGTCGCAAGTTTCCAAATGCACTAAATGAGCTAAAATCTTGAGTGCCCATAGACAAACCCTCGGGCAAAGAGTGGCTGGTCGCGTCAATGGACTCGTCCATGTCTTGAAAGTGATCTGTTTGTTCGGGATGCAATTCGTAACGGCTATCACTTGCGCTGGAGGTTGGCCTCAGAAAAGAGTTCCCACTTCTTACAATGCAGTGTTCCGGCAACGGTATTGGGCTAATAGCTTCATTCCTGTTTTCCTCTAGGCCACTCGCCAATCTACTCCGAGCGTTACTGATGGAAAATCCTGTGGAGCCAAGGCTTAGTCGAGAGAAATCTTGCTTTAACAATCCAATGTCCATTTCATTGATGCTTAACTGGCTTTCTCGCAATAGTCGGCTAAGGTCTGCTGGGGATACCTCGGACATCCGTTCCATCCACGTAAGGCTATTATTCTCTTTGTCCCAGGATCTGAGAAATTTCAACTTCTGGGAACCATTTTTTGTTGATGTGGTTCCCATGTCGTACTTTTGCACATTTCCTGACAATCGCGATTTCAAGGACGACATATTTCGATCATTGCCCTTTGACAGATCTGCTCGTGTCATAGAGTCGGAGCCAGAGGGCGGTGTGAAAAGCTTTTGTAGTCCAATTGGCCCAAACAGGTCACCGCTTTCACCGCCAGGCGCATCACCACGCAGTAGCCGGCGCTTCCATTCCGGGGTGTTGCCGCCCTGTTTCGTGTTCGTCGGTTTGATGTTCATTGTGGAGAAGGGTTGAGGCGCCGTGTTTAGTCTTTGGCTTGAGCTCTGGGATACCGATGCGTCAGAGGATAAACGGCTTCTGATTGGGTCTTTGCGCTCTACGCATTGCGAAGGGGTAGGTGAAAAGGATGTAGGTGACGCGGGGCCTTTTGCGCAAGACAAAGTAGAAGATGTAGAGGACTTCCGACGACGTGTATTTAACCGGCTGGATTTTGGTTCGGTGGTGGAAGCGCGGGACAGGACCGATGAGTTTGACCGCCTGGACTCTCTTGGGGGAAACCTATTCAGAGTGGAAAATCGGGGCGGAGCTACCCAATCGTCCGACAGATCTTCGAGCCATGGTTCTCTGGCTGCCATGGCGGTGTTGTAGGGAATGCAATGCAAGGTGGTGCAGCTGCTGTGTGTCGGAAACTGGGAGTTTGATGATTCAGTGGCGCGGCGCAATCAAAATCAACAGAAAAGCATGTGTAAACAAAGAGCAGTGACGACGAGGACGTAGGAGATGCGACTTTGAGGCGGCGATCCAGCACACCAGACCATGGGTGTTTATGAGTAACAAAAGATGCAACTCAGCTCCACCCATCAGCTAGTAGTTAATAGTTCCCAAATATTGAACTGTCCCAATTGAGGTCATCATAACAATGTTCCCAAAGTGGTAAGCTCGTGACATCCGGGATATCGGGCAATAAATGACCCGACTGCTTTGATTACATAATTGGCGGGGTGCGCCAAGAACAGCAGCTTGCATCACAACATCAGATTTGCAGAGGTCTCGGAAGTACTAATGTCTAGGAATCAAGTCGCAAGTTGTGTTACATGGATATCACCACACTGGCTATTAGTCTACCCTGTGTACGGAGTAATGGTTGGTAAATATTGAGTCCTGTTCCGATTTCCAGTAGCCAGCTCTCTCCCATGTCAACCAACCATGTCCCAAGACACCATGGCCAGAATTCCCTCATTTTGCAACGCCAGACAGTTGACTTTGATATTGAGAAATGCGTGTAGCCTCTATGACGAAGTGAATCAAAGCCATGAATAAGCACATTGAGTCGAATCCCACTTGTTATGTTCGCCTCCAGGCACCAGCACTTCGTAGCCATCATCGAATTGCCTGTCAACTAGTTAACTTAATTGGTTGGCCAGACAACAGACACGCGTAAAGTGGAACACGAAATCCCGTGACTGCCCGCCTCGCTCACTACAGGGATTATCACCGTGACGGCCATTGTACCACAGCTTGTAGGCTGAAAGGACATTCATGAACCACAGAGCCCAGAGGATCAGAAAACAAGTTCAAGTCTCTTTTACCGCTCTACTGCCAAATGCCCTGCTTCGACAAGCTGTGGCTGCACCTGCTGAGTCTCAGTGGTGTCACTGCAGCCACGGATCTTTCCGAGAAGCTCGCGCTCTCGAGCCGAAATGTCTCCCCAACGCCCGCTTTCTCGGCTCTCTTCTGAACCGCTCTCTCCCTTACCTACCGACACT
Source organism: Byssoonygena ceratinophila (assembly GCA_001430925.1). Classification (NCBI taxonomy): domain Eukaryota; kingdom Fungi; phylum Ascomycota; class Eurotiomycetes; order Onygenales; family Onygenaceae; genus Byssoonygena; species Byssoonygena ceratinophila. The sequence goes on from LJPH01003112.1 coordinate 21,456, forward strand.
ACTACATGTCTTTCAGAATCCGAAAGCCAGGTCGATCATGCTTCTCGTGCTGCAAAAAGAAGGAGAATTGAACACCTCGCCCGTGGTTACTTGGAGGGCAAACCGCTTTTCATTTTTAGCGCCAGCCTTAAGGGACCCTTTGGGGATGGGTGGGTTAACCCGTGGGCAAAAACTTGCCGACTGCCAAAGGAACAGATCACCCATTCTCCCGATGCCATCGGCATTCCTGATCCACCTAGCAATACCCAGAAACGAAACAGACAACTGCGACAAACCGGCCAAAATGACGCAGATCAAGAAGGAATATTTAGCGGACATCATAAGTCGTTCCTCGCGGCTGCGTACGACCATACATGTGCGCGCCCGACAGTAGAAAAGACTCGACGTTCCTTCTCTCATAAATCAAACGTGGATTGGCTTAAAACAGATCGGCCAGCCATGGATAGACGTCTAATGGATTGCCCACGCTCTCCTAGCCCAACGCCAGCCGCTCGATCCAAAAGGAATACTTCCCAAGTCAGAGTACAAAGTCAGATTGCACGCAGTCACACGAACACGGCATCTACAGGTCAACCAGTCAACGTAAATGAGACTCAGGTGTCTGGTTCTTGCCCGAGAAAATCTTTCGCCTCTTCAGTCTCGGGTATAGTCAGCTCAGGATCTCACGAACGGCGGCCCACGAAATCAGTTGCGCAAGCTGAGATTAGGTCGCAGCCCCGAAGCTCTCCAATTCCCGAAAAATCAAAATCTCCACGCATTAACTCTTACAATACGTACAACGATGATCACGCCAGAGTGTATCCCTTCACGGCATATTCAGATAAGGGATTTAAGAACCAAAAGGACGCATCTACTCACACAGGTGCACCCCCGGACTCGTTTCAATACCACCGTGTCGCTTCTCAGATCCCAAAACAGAAACGCATAGTAAGCAAGGTAACAAAACTGAATTCTGGCCGGTCCCCTTCATCCATTAAGTCAAACGAGACAAAAGCAAAGAGATCAACACCCAGTCTTCAATTGAATACAAGTACAGGGACTATGCCTTGTGGCTCAGACGAACCTCGAGAGCAAGTCTCAACTGGCTTGTCTAGTAATCTGCCGGATGCGCAGGTTATATCCTATCAGACGACATATCAAAATCATTTGATTTCTCTTAATTCGACTGAATACCATGCCACAAATGGCACAGCCGTTAGCCTTCCCAAGGATGGGTTCGATCAATGGTCAACTCAAGCTGCAGTGGATATCGCGCAAAGGTCTTTCCAAGACGACATTGTTAGCCCAGAAGCACCTACACCTGGAGGCAGATCAGAACCGATGAGAAAAAGAAACTCATTGGAGAAATCAGCTACGAAAACAAAAACTTCTGGCCAAATCCTTCCGTTCCAATCATTCAGTACACCTCAGAAGCGAACTTCTCCGGGTAATGCTCGAGCAGCATCCCAGGAACCCACCGACACGCAAGCCATAATCGACGCTATCACTCCCTATGATTTCAGCACTGCGAAAAAGGTGCAATTTGGAGATCAACTTCAAAGTCAACCGCCGAACCCCAGCATAAACCACGATTCAAAAGCACACGGTTTCGATGAACATAGCCCAAAAGGGCTACAGACGCGCGTGGACCCTTTAAAGTCTCATCGCCAATCTCATGACCGCCCCGCCTCCCGTGGCTCGAACGGGGCGCCTCCAACTCTCCCGTCCGTTACTGGACACGAGAATGTTTGCGTTGACTCGTCAGGGACAGCTCTGCCTTTCACCATGTCAGCATCGACCAATGAAACTAAACACGATGGCCAAGGGTTTATCACAGGGTTCGATAGCTTTGATCTGGACCAAGCAATTGCGGATGCGGGAAGTTTCCTCCAGAGCTGGGAGCTCCACGCAGATGTAAGTTTTCGGACCAACCGAACTGTCGCATCTTCGGCAGGGCAGCCAGTTCAGTCAATTTTGCATACAAGTAGGACGCGAAATGCTTAAGACCTCATGTGGTTTCCAGTCTTAAGGTGGTGGAGATCCGGAGTTCGAGGATGAATACACTGCGGGAGTTGTTGTGTCATTTGATGCACTATATTTAGACGGTCACGTACTTAGATCAGAAGGCCATTATTGTTTCAATTTAATCAAGTTTAGAGTATAAACTCCATGGCTCCTAGAATTAACAGAGTAACAAAAGGATGAATTAAGTCTGATGGTAGTTGTTTAGCAGTATGCCAAATGTGAACTCTTTACCAGAGTTGATGTTTCGATGGTGACAAGCATCTTTAAACTCGACATCTCCAGAGACATGTGGCTAGCCGACGAGCTTAAATATGCACGGATGCCACCAACTGCTTCCAACTATCTCAAGCGCTGATGGCGGCGGGTTAGGATATGGCTTTGACTTCGGTAAGCCTCGCTTCTTCGCATATGTTCGATATTGAGCTCATTAAAGTAGTGGAAAACCTTCAACTTCTTCGAAGTTTCAGAGGTCCAGCCTCCAGATGGAGATGGGCCGTCCATCTTCAGTGTCAGTGCCATTCTCCCTTACCGTACCGAATTGACAAACGGTTTCGAAATCTGACTATTACCAGACTGATATCAGTTGCATATGCACCGGATCCGATAATCTTTTCCTCGGCACCACCGATGGATTCGTCCACATCCTCTCCCAGACCCTCAAGGTCATCCGCTCCTTCAGGGCCTACGACACAGGCTCAATAACACATATGAAACAAGTCGCCTCGACGTCATACCTTGTAACTCTCAGCGAAGACTTATCCAACGAGCCCATTCTGAAAGTATGGGCGCTAAACGAAGCGGACAAGAAGACCGGCGGCCCGCGATGTCGATCGACAAAGTCGGTCCACAACAAGAAGAGACAGTTTCCGGTTTCCGCGTTTGTCGTGTTGGATGACTTGTGGCAGGTTGCGGTGGGGTTCGCGAATGGCTCCGTAACGCTTATGAGGGGAGACCTGATCCACGACCGGGGCGCGGAGCAGAGGACGATTTTTGAATCGGAGGAGCCAGTCACCGGGTTGGAAGTCCAGCGTGGAGCTACAACGACGCTGTTCATTGCTACGACTGGGCGGATACTCACCCTGAACATCAGTGGGAAAGGCGATGGCCAACCTGCTCGCACGTTGGAGGATATCGGCTGCGGTGTTGGCTGTACGGTGTTTGACAAGGACACCGGTGATGTTCTAGTTGCGAGGGAAGACGCCATTTACACCTACAGGGCGAATGGTCGTGGGCCTAGTTTTGCATTCGACAGCCCAAAGACGTCTATCGACGTGTTTAAGGATTATATTGCTTTGGTTTGCCCGCCGCGAGTGCCGGTGACCAAATCGGATACTTTGCGAAGGTTTGGGAGCAGCCAAGTGGACGAGCTATTCAACACTTCCACCTTCACTCTCCTCGAACCGGACTTGAAATTTGTTGCTCATTCGGAGTCCATATCGTCAAAGATTAAATATGTCTTCAGGGAATGGGGAGACATATTTCTTGTTACTGTCGACGGCAAGGTATAGAAATCCCTCCGTATTTGAAAGTTTATCTGACATTGCATAGGCCTATAGATATCATGAAAAGACGTTACAGCAGAGGCTTGAGATACTATATCAGAGAAATCTTTATATCTTGGCAATCAATCTTGCCCAGAAGGCCGGTGTTGATTCACTTCAACAAAATGTTATCTTTCGCAAATATGGTGATTTCCTGTATCAGAAAGGCGACTACGATACAGCGATGCAACAATATCTCCGCGCAATAGATAATACTGAGCCGTCGCAAGTTATCCGCAAGGTAACTCCATGTTTTACTCGGACTTTGCTGAGCTCTGTTAATGTAACTTATTTCGCAGTTCCTCGATACGCAACGAATTCATAACCTTATCGAATATCTTGAAGAGCTTCATGATCATGAAAAAGCGACGGCCGATCATACAACATTGCTTTTGAATTGCTATGCGAAGCTAAAAGACACGACTAAACTCGATTCATTCATCAAAGCTCCCGGAGAATTGAAATTCGACTTGGAAACTGCGATTGCAATGTGCAGACAGGGCGGCTATTTTGAACAAGCCACCTATTTGGCGACAAAACATGGTGAAAATGACATGGTAGTTGACATTTTAATCGAAGATTCGAAGAAATACTCTGAAGCACTCCAGTTCATTTGGAGTCTTGAACCAAGCCTGGTACGCACTCTCCTTTTCATAATCTTTTGACCACCCGCAAAGCCATGCTAAACAGTAAACAGGCTTATCCAAACTTGATGAAATATGCGCGGGTTTTGCTAGAACATTGCCCACAGCCTACAACCAAAATATTCGTTGATTATTACACTGGGAGATATCTCCCAAGGCGGAAGAAGGAGGCAGAAGTTGTTAAAGATGAAAAGACTCGGAGCGCAGGAGGTCTTCATAGCCTAGCCTCTCTTATTCCCCTGCCGTATATCAACTCGGCTAAGGCTGGAAGTACGAAATCGGTAATAAGCGAACCACAAGTCGCCTTAGAGGACGAAACACCACATGAATATGATGTTCCCAAGCCGAGAACGGCTTTCTCGTCATTTGTTGATCATCCTCAAGAATTCATCGTTTTCCTGGAGGCTCTGATAGAGCAAACTGATTTGAAAGAGGATGACAAAATTGATTTATACACCACCTTGTTTGAGATGTATCTAGATACCGCAAGTCGTAAGAAGGACACTGCTGAGAAACGAGAATGGGAGGCGAAAGCGAAACGATTAATCGAGGGAAAAGACGTGAGTGATCCCATACAGATTAACACGAGAAGCGTTGATGGCTGACTTCACTACCAGATCCCGGTTTCTACATCAAATGTCCTTTTGCTCTCGGACTTATCCGGCTTTCACGAAGGAACGACGCTTGTCAGGGAGCAACAAGGCTTACGATCTGATATCTTGCGATCATACGTCGCAGCCAAGGATACTACCGGAGTAATCAAAGCCCTGAGAAAATATGGTCCTGAAGAACCTCAGCTCTATATAGACGCACTCGCATACTTTGCTTCTAGCCCACAATCTTTAGAGGAAGCCGGAGATGAACTTGATGTAGTTCTGAAACGGATAGACCAAGATGGTCTAATGTCACCACTTCAAGTTATTCAGACGCTTAGCAACAATGCGGTAGTCACGATGGGTATGATCAAAAAGTATCTCAGCGACAATATAGAACGGGACAGAAAGGAGATTTCCAAGGTTTGTTTGATCCACTCTCGTCTCTTCGCTCCGGTGAGGTACTGTATCTAACTCAGCCTCCATTTAGAACCGTCGGCTTATCACCAGCTACACCACCGAAACGGAAGCTAAACGCAAAGAAATCTCAGAGCTGGGCACCAAACCCACGATTTTCCAGACTCGCCGCTGTTCCTCCTGCGGAGGTAATCTGGACCTTCCAACTGTGCATTTCCTCTGCAAACACTCATTTCACCAGCGCTGTCTAAACACGGATGACGAAGACTTGGAATGCCCAGTATGTGCGCCGCAAAACGCAACTATGAAGGCAATTCGAGAGCGTCAGGTCAAAGCGGCGGATCAGCATGAGCTTTTCCAGTCGGAGCTACAGCGGAGCACGGACCGTTTTGGGCTCATTAGCGACTTTTTTGGTCGTGGGGTTATGAGACCAGGGAATCTTGATTGATCGATATCTATATATGTTGCTCTGTAATTGATGAAATAGGCTTTCCCAAAGAATCGAAAGCTATTGAAGCCCCTATGTTTGGAGCATCCTTTTTATGACTACGCTTGAAAAATATCCCTGGCCCGAATCCTTTCTCCCATGATGAAGTTTAGGCCTTGGCCAATTTGCTTGATACTACGAGTAGAAGAGTTCGACATTCTCAATCACCATCAGATTTTCAGATTTAAGATGTGCCCAGGAGCACTGCAACTAATTGACAGTTAAAATATTGAAAGGAACGACATGTTAAACATAAACTCTGATCACTCTCGATACGCTGACAGCTTCTTCAGGCCCAAGTACCAAAATCCAGCCTTAAAGGAAGTGCTGATTACTTTGTTTGACCTGTTCCACTCCTTTTAGAGACTTTCGATGGAACTCGCTCCCTTCCTAAAAGTCGAAGAAGCCACCCACTTGTGGCTGGTATCTGGCCATCACGTTATCGCTGAATGAAACTTCCAGGTTAGCAGGGTTAATCAAAGAACTCAGGGCAAAGAAAGGATTACCTCGCCGGATATCGACAGCCAGTGCAGACAAATTGAATGTATGCCGTTCCCCCCTCTGGCGACCCAATCCGTCTGTCCATTTTATTTCCTGCCTCGCCGCACCGCCAACACGTCCAACCGTTTAGCTTGAGATATTTGAGGAAACAACGGTAATCGCCGCATAGACCGCGATGGGTGACGGTTTGAACTGTTCTTCGAACCTGGCACAACGACATCCGACCGGTTTCCGGATTGTAGGTAGCGTCCTCGCAATATGCCGCATTGAAAGTCTTCCTATCTCCGCACTTGTACTCTCTGTGGTATTTGTGGCACATTTCTTTGACGTTGGCGAAAACCAAAGATAGCTTTGGGACCTGAAAAGACAAAGCCTGGGAGGATCTTATCCTTCGAATGTGTACCCGCGTCAGTCATCGATGAGTGCAGAAGGCACCGGTTTATATAGACTGGGCTCAGGGGATTGCTTCAAAAACAACTGCGCCATGCCACAGTAACTAGTTGAGGCCATAATCGTGTTCAATAGTAATTAAAAAAAGAGACGGCGTCAACTGGAACATGCCACAGCAAGTGCGCTATGATCATGGTAAAACATGATAAACAAAGACTCGGCGATAACTGCAACATGCCACAGCGGTTAGGCCGTCGTCATGTTGAAGCATGATGGAAAAACCAAGCAGCTTATTGGTATAGGAGTGCTGCCTGGAGTGCGAGTCCCTGATAAGCGCCGCAGATCGTCTATCAAAACAGAGATATCCCAAACTTGAGCCGCTATCGAACGATTCTATCACCCCTCCCATAGCCATGAAAAGAATTAAGCGGCAAGTTCACAGCGGTTAAGATCATGGTCCAGTTCAAGTGTGATGGAAAAAACTCGGCGGCAACTGTAACATGCCACAGCGGTTGAGATCATGCTCATGTTAAGGATGATAAAAAAAGACTGGCGCCTGCATGCTATTCCCATGGCCAGAGCTTCCGACGACACAGGTATTGGATAAGGAATTAGTGGAAAAGAGTAAAGAACCAGTACCACATAAGGCTCTTGTTTGAATATACGTCACAGACAACGTGGAGAAGAGGACTAAGATTCAATAGGAAATGGACCAAGCCAGAAGAAGAGGTGAGCTGTTAGTTATTGTAGATATGTCAATCATAGTTAGCAACAGGTGGGCAGTGAATACAAACCACATCAGGTCCAGTTGCGTTATGATGAAGTCGCTATTTTTGGGGAGGCTCAAAAACACCAACTTCGGCTCAGTGAGCTTAACTCTGCACCGCACATCAAACACGATAAATAGCTTCAACACACGGATTGATGCTCCGTCGGCATCGGTCCTTTCAAGCTGGCAATGAAGACAGGATTCCCATCATAATGTCTGCAAATCGAATCATTCAAGATTCAGACGAGTCCGAAGATGAACTTGGGATTTATGCAACGGTCGTTCCTCTACGAGACCCTTTACCAACCACAGACGCATTGAGTGCGAATCTCGACGGGAGCCCTCCTTCGAATTCACCCGATCAGGCGGCCTCGCGCACAAATGACCATGATGCAAGCTTAGGGCCAGGCTTGACGGTGAATTTTGACGAGTTCTTGGTCTCTTCCGGCGGAGCGGGGTTGGACGCGCATTATCAAAATAATTGCGAGCTGGGCAACCAGCGCAATGGGCAGTTGGGTGGTGAGTTAACTACTCAGTTTGAGTCATATCCTCCCATATTGATTGCTTTTACGCGCAGACTCCGGTAATTATTCTCAAGCAGCACAAGGAGACGGTCTCGATTTCAGTCGCCCTGGTACGATGGGAATAGGTGTTTTCACGTCGCCTCCTTCACAGTCCGGCTTAAAAAGAGGGGCGACGATTGGTATATTGGACGAAATACGTGACACGGGTGATTTCAATGATAAGAAACTCAAGCGAAGAAAAACGACGGCGGGTGCGAACGATGATGGTTACAACCACGGGCGCCAAAACCAGTTTGAGAATCTCTCATGTGATGGCTATACCAATACAGTATATACTGCCGTCAACCCTGCGTTGCTTGCTCTTAAAGATGAGATGCTGCACGATGATCTTATGTTAAAGTCGGTTCAAGAACCAAATTACGACACAAATGCCCGAGATGTACGAGCTCTTCCGCAGTCACTTCAAAACCACCTCAGTCGATCCAAGTCCATGCCTGTACCCTCCGATTCTCCCCACGATACCGAACCACTGTCATCAATGAGTTTGGCTCGAGCTCGCCGGACCATGACACATTATGAAGCACAGCCACCAGCGTCATCTGCAAATAGCATAGATGAACTTGCCTTGCCTCTTTCTGTTCAAATAGGTGTGAATAATCACCCTCTATGCGGCAAAAAGCCACAGCCTCAACCAAACGGCAATCCAACCAGTGACCATGACAAACTGGCTTCAGATGATTATGAAGGGATGCCAAAGGAACTATATGAGCCGCGACCTTCTAGATCACGGGCGAAAAATGCTGCGGACGGAAATGAATTTAACAAGGCCGAGGGCGAACCTCCAGAAGAAGTAGAACAAAAAGATATCCAGACCTGTGATTTTGACGGCAAGCCATCCGACGCCGAAAACTTTACCACTTCGGGAGCTCAATTCGCGATACATTTAGATACGAATCTGCTTCCGGGACCTTCCAAAATCGACCGCAAGGCTTCTAGGAAGAAGAAATTGAAGAGAGGAAAAACCACATCTGCCATCATGAAGAGGACGACCGAGTCTGATGTGGAGGACGATGTTATCTGGGTGGATGAGAAGCCCGTTGACATTATTTTCGAAAGGAGAGAGCGTGTTGATCGGTTGGATATAACTACACTCACCAAGGATGAAGATAAGTTTGGTAGCAATATTGAGAAACCACGTCGTTGCGAGGACGCCCCGGTCAGCTCTCGAATCGCAAATGATACTGAGGCCAACTGCAACGGAACCTCCGCTCCGGTTCCAAAAAAGCGAGGCAGAAAACCAAAGAAGAAGCCTGACTCGATTGCTATCGAAATACCAAACATTGTTACCGATAGCCGTGAAACCTCAAACAAAAACGAAGCTCATATCGACTGTCGCGCGCCCGAAACGCCTGCACCGGTTGACAAGAGCAGTCTTTCAAATCCGCAACTTCATTCAAACTCACCGAATGCGCTTACCGAATCAGCCGACGTCGAATATATAACTCCTGTCACCGAAGAACAATGCTACCCAAACCTGCCGAGTAACCCCGAAACCATCGATTCCAAGGATGAAACCCAGCAGCCTCCAACCCCAGACAAAATTGAGGAACCACAACTTTCATTGACACCGAAAAAGCCAGCAGAAAAAGGCCCAGACAAGCATAGCCCCATTGCAGTAAACAAAAAGACTCCCTATCGCGTTGGTCTAAGCCGCAAAGCCAGGATCGCCCCATTGCTCAAAATTATCCGCAAATAGACCCCTACACTCTCCACAACCATTATCAGAAGTTGATGGTTCACTTGCAGATTCTTGACTTTTATTTTATGATTATTATGATGTATCACTATTCTTTTCAGCTATATACCCCACATAGATACGCAACAAATCTTGTTGCTGGCATTTCCTTTTATTCACTTGTGCTCCCTGTGCCCTTTCTTTCTTATTGCCGGGCTATGTATGAATCCATCTTAATGTGCACTGAACCAAATATATTGTATCAATCTCTATCTGATATTTTGCGCTGCTGCATTCTTAAAGCTCATGCTGTGCTGCATGCCTAAAACATAGAGTTGGCCGACAGTCAGTGTTAATGGACTTGTTATTAGACTTGTTATTAAAACTGTATGCTAATAGGTTTATTGCAACTGATATGCAGTGGAGGTCACAAGAGCTATTACTAATTCAACCCCAAACTTTGAACATAGCAGGTTAATTTCCTTGCAGCTAGTTTCATGAATGCAGTTTGAAAAATGCAACTGGCCCTTGCAACAAACTGCTTGTAAATAGATACACTGGGAACACTCATCTCAGAAACCTAATCATCAGCCTTTTCTTTTTCAAATGCATCACTGCCGCCGTCATTTTGGTCTTTCTCATCATCTTCATGTTCTTGTTCTTTTTCTCCTTCCTCATCCTGATAATCCCTTTGATCTTCGGAGTCATCTTCGCGGTCCGAGTTCCCGTCATTGTTCTGGCGACCATCATCATCCTCAACATCGTCATCGTCATCGTCGTCATCATCGTCATCGTCATCGTTCTCGTCGCCCTTATCAAAGTCATTTTCGGTGACAGGAGCGGTATCATCTGCAGGTGTGTCCTTGTTCTGAAGGACTCTAACCTTTCCTGGTTGAAAAAGACACTCTCCGGCCGATTCCTGACATCCCCATCCACATTGCTCGGAGCCGTTACCACAGAAACCATGTTCGCTGCAACACCTTCCGAATTTGGAATTGGTGCAAGTGTATTCTTCCCCACAAGTGCCGTCATTTGATATGGGCTTTTCTCCAGGCCGCCTATAATTTTCCGGGTCCGTTTGGCCAGGATACAAAGCAAAAGACTCGTCAACCCAGCGGTACCAGTTTCTGGGCGGATCTCCCAAACATTCGCCCATAGTAACTGGCTTGTAATCAGACTCATAAAGACGACGAAGCATATGAATAGTCAAATTATAGACGGTCTGTTCATGGACATCATGCGCAATGACGAGCATGGGACGACCGGTTGACTCGTGCATTGCCATGGAATGGTCAAATATATCTTTAGACCGCTGAATTTGATGTGGCGAAGCATTATTGTAGTCGTCCGTATCAACATTGAAGTAAGAAACATGATACCCCAAGTCATCCATATCCGCCAAGCAGCCAGAGTTCACCGAGCATGCCGAGTAAGGAGGGCGCATATAAGTAGGGAACGCACCGATAACATTACGAAGAACCATCTCAGTCTTGATCATTTGGTCACGACGTAGCTCGCTTGACATGTGATCAAGATTCTGATGTGACCATGTATGACTGGCAATTTGATGGCCGCTGTTATACATTCGATGAAGGATATCCAGCCACGGATAATCAGGGTCGTCAATACTGCCTTTGCCGGAGTTAAAAGCAGTCACAAAGAATGTAGCTTTTGCATCGTAAGAGTCCAGAATATCCAGAAGATCGCTGGTGTAGATATTTGGGCCATCATCATAAGTTAAAGCAATGGTCCTCGGATTGACACATTGGTAAATGGGAACAAAACCGTAAGGTACTTCTCCGACGCGTGGACGAGGAATATGGGAAGTATCCTCGCCTGCTGGCCACTTCAATGCATCACAACCACTTCCATATTCAAACAGACAATCCGGAGCATGGCAATATTCCGGCCCATGACCGCAGTACCCTGAATTTAAGGTTAGACGTAAATCATTCTCAGCATCTCAGAGACGAACATACCATGTGGTGAGCAGCAAAAACCGTCATGGCACGAACCAAAATTCGGGCCACAGCGATAATAACCGCGCTTCTGATGCTCCACATGCTTGCGAGTAGCGAATCCAGGAGCGGGCATTGGGCTTGGCAGGCGATGCGAGGGGAACTTGGGGGATGGCCGATATATTGGCAGCTTCATACCGGGTACAGTTGGTTTGCCATTGACGACAATAGCACTTCCTGCTGCCACGACGCAAATGGATTGAAGAAGACGTTTCAGGAACATTGTATCAACCGTCGCTTCACGCAGTAGGCAAACAAGTAATAGATCGACGAAGAATGGGAGTAAAAGACTGTTTGATCGGGAGGAACAGCAACGGATTAGCTGGGGAAGAAGAACAAAGACTTCAAATCCGGACGGGGGAATAAACAAACAAGCAGCATAGCACCAGGAAGCTTTCGGGAAGGAGCCTACATCGCCATAATCGAAGGAAACCGCATCTGCCAGCGATATATCTCGCACGGCCATGATCGCTCCTTCACGACTTCGAGAGACTCATGCCGTGGAAAGTGGTTACAACCAAGAACAACGTCGAAGAAGGAAAAGAAAAACATCGATTAGCTCCTGCGTTAACTATTATCTAGAGACTGGTCACGAGCCCGAAAAGCCCCAATCACGAATGATGCAATCACTATTGCTAGCAGAATGACCTAATCATGCTCCTAAACAGAGCTGCAACGGCAATGCAGAATCGGCCGTCAAAGGATGAAAGGATATATGCAGCATAGGTCGTAAACTTCACCTATATCGATAGTTAGGTCCACAGCATAAGACAAAGTATGTTAGGGCACTTATAAAAAAAAAAAGTGCCGTTCCCGAACAAGAACGGCAGAGGCAATTCAGCATTGCCAAAGCTCACACGACAATTCGATTACCAATGATGCCTCCTCATTTTCCAAGGTACCCTGGCCGATCGACAATCTCGTCAAACCAAGCAACAATGTTTCTCAATCATCAAGCTCTCATCGACGCTTCCGTACAATCTCAAAGGCGTTCGCATGTTGCCCATTTGCTCCATAAAACAAGGCAATAGAATGAAGGAATGGTAAGTATCATGACGGACAAGCCGAAGCTTTGAGCCTCACTCTAGAGAGGTCCCGACATGCTACCTAATTCTCCCATTCCCACGTCCATCAAGCCCACTTCCAGAGACGACCACGCGCACCAATAGACCACACACAGACATGCCAATTGAAAATGCGACAAGGAAGATCGAGCGGGAGAGGCTAACTTGAAACAAAGCTTCTGAAGAATGACCCACACTTGAGAAGTAAATCGAAAACAGGGAAACCGAAATTAACTCAGCATCATCACCAAAACCATCGTGAGATCAGATGACAGCCAAATCGCGGGGACATTACATGTCATCCAAATATTCCAAGAAAGACCGTATCCGCCGCATTTCCGACTGTCGCACACAAATCAACCCTCTCGCTTCGCTTATGTCTACCAAAACCATCCAGGCGACGGAATGCCATCAAATATACCCAACTCAGCACTCGACAGCCTCAAGCCCCAATGACTGGGAAAATTCCGGTGTGTGTAATGCAATATCCTCAGAGACTAGTTTTTGTTTCCTCTCCTGGAAGCGGAGGGCATTTAGAAGCGAACAAATAACGTCCTCAAAAAATCGCTTCCTTCTACCCTAGCGGGAAGGAGGTATTTGTGAAGTAGCCTTCGCAAAAACCTGTTGAGTCGGCGTTCACCTCAATCTGTAAGCTTGACTTGCAGCAAGGCGACTAACGTGGCGGATCCGGACACTCTTCGAAGAGTTTATACGTCTAGGTTTGTTCGCTCGACGTAAAATCCAGCGGCTAGCTCTACTGTTGAAACAGTCCGTCTCGGAAGATGGGGTAGAATGTGGGGGTCTTTCGGAGAAAAACTCGTCTAGAGGTTCGAAACAAGCATGGGACAGCCAGCCACGGACGGACGAAGAGTTTGATTGCGTCGGTATTCCCTGCATAGCCAAAGAATCCATATACCACCACTGGGCACGGAGATCACCCGTCCGGAACAAAGAACAAGCCATGTATTCTTGACGGCAATTCCAAAGGACTACCACTCAAGATACCCAAAGAGACGCAGGCGGTCATTATACACCTCACTACGGTTCCAGTTGTATATGTCGATACAACAAAAACCGATTCCGGCAAGAGTATATAACAAGCACCGTCGAAACGTATTGAATGGGTGTTCGTAGGTCAACCTTCTATGAAGGCATTTGTTCACGTTCTTGGAAGATCTCCACTTGCAGCAGATGGCATAAGTGATTCCCTAGCTATTATCAGGCGACCAGCCAACAAAGTTCGTAAGCCCGGACATAAGTGGCTCCCAAAGGCGATCCTCATGTCAAGGGGCCCAGCGTGTCTCACCCACCGTCTCTCATTGGCTTCCAATCCGCTGCCGTGCCAGACCGGATATCCTTTCGTGATCCAAGCATACCGCCCAGCTTAGGAGAACTGACGCGTATTCCGTCTGGAATTTGAATAACGCATAGTAAACCGTCTTTTGCGGTCTCATCAGAGACTCTGGACATCACCGCCCCTTTCACTTATTCCATCCAGTATGCTGAATCAAATAAGCTGATCAGGGAAGTGATAACTGTAGCCACGAAACTTGTGCCTAACGACCGTAGACGAAAGTTCGAGAGGCACCCGACGACGTTACTTAGGGTTAAGTTCCAATTTCCGTTTACCCCGAAACCAAAGTAGCATGAAAAGCGACAAGCAGTCCAAGCTGATATGACTCTCAAGAGGGGCATTTTGACTAATGCAACGGCCATTGAAGAACTGTATGGAGGTTGAACTGCATATCTGAACCGGTGCAGAGGGAAGAATGCTTTCGAGTTGTGGAGAATGACGGACATCTTGGCTTTAAACAAAGGCGATATAAGCAGAGAGGTCCTTCAGCGCGAGTGCGGTCGATAAGAAGCGTATACGGTCAATCAAGATATTGTGTTGGAACGACATGATGATAATCCAACCCACAGCAAACTGCGGATGAGAAGATGGTCGACAAAATAAGGTTGACCACTAGCTGACGCGTGGCCCCGATTAGGCTAGAGCAACCGGTCAACGCGAAGCAGCCGCGCGTGACGTCACTTCGCCCCAACTCAGTCTAAACCCAAAATGGAATTGAATCTCGAAACTCACAAAGAACATCAGCCTCTCACTTCCACCGCCGTCGAGGATAGGCAACTAGCTATTGCAGCTGACATTGATCAAATGCAGGATACACAGCAGCTAAAAGATGCGTTTGATGCCACATACAACTTTCTACGTCCTGTTCTGAATAAAGGCACGAGCTTGTTCATCCCTTTCTTAGGACTGAGTTAGAACTAACCGGCTACATAAGAGGAAATACAGAAATCCCGAGGTGATTCACTTATTGACATTTTGAATCGAGCTTTGCCCAGTGACTACCGTCATGATGAACCATCACGAGCTCGCGTTGTACAACAATCCCTGGATTTGCTTAACCGCATACATAATGCTTTTGTAGATGGGACAGTCAGCGAAGCTGATGCTAAATTTGCTGTGGATAAACAACATGATCAAGCTCTGGAAGACGCGAAACGCCGCCGGGCGCTCCATGCTCTACTTGATCTCCTTTCTCTTGAGGGAATAAGTCCTTCTCTATCCAATGGAGTTGGTATTCCCCTAGAGAAGCGCGTTATTTCCGTTCTTCCGGCGGGCGTGATTGCAAGGCATACACCCAAGCCAGAGGGCCCGGCGGCACAAGATACCCACATTTTGAAGATTATTCTTGGCGGCTTGGGCGGGATTCTCAATGATGGGCGCCCATCAATACAGTCGATTATCCTTGGGAGAATTTTACCTGACATTATCTGTGCGACTGCGGAGTTGGCTTTCCACTCGAATGATCCCGCTGACATCGATTTATACAAAAGGCTATTTGATGATATCATTGACAAGTAATTCCGGCTTACAACTGTTCACAGCTCTAGTTCTAACAATGTTGTAGGTGTTCCACGCCGTCCGTATTACCAGTCCTATCATCCCTCCTACGAGAGAGCACAGCGTCATGGTTTAAAGCTTGCATCTCCTCGCAACTTTCTCAGTTACCATTGCGAGAAGATGGGGTGTTCCAAACGATCTTGTTTCTCGCTTCTCAGTTTGCCCCGTCATTAGGACAGCATACCACAGAGACAGCCTCCGGAGGACCGCCGATTACAGTCCAGGCTATTATGCAATCCTCCCGGTTACTGTCATCAGTACCACAAGGAATCACCCCTAAAGTTTATTTCAATAACATTGCCCCTAAGCTCCTCTCTCTACTTGATGGAAGCGATCACGATATGAAAAAGACAGCTTCCTATATCATCGGAAATGGCATTCTCGGCAAACGCGCATACGGGGCCCCTGGGACGGTTGGCTTTACCATTTTCATCCAGCCAATGCTTGATACGTTGAATGGCATAGTTTCACAACCTGCTGTAACTTGGCTTAAACCATTTTCTGTGGACGGGTCTTTTGATCCAAAAACAGGGGAAGAAACTTTTGACGGGTCTATCGTTATTCCCGAAAGCAAGCTACTCCTGGCATTAGAAAGACTGACCGCCTTGGCTACATTGCATCCAAGTCCTGGTTTACTCCGACGGCTGGTCAGCCCAGTTTTATTGCCACTTTGGGGATTGGTATGCTATGTCCAGGAACACCAAAACCAATTCTGGGAAAAGAAAGTTACAGATCTCTTGCAAACCTATTTCAGCGTTTCTGCCGGTGTTACAAGGTTAATCAAGCTTGCAGGCAATTTACTCTGGGATGGGCCTTTGGCTTGGACCTATGGTCCCGGCGAAAAAGGGGGTATTTCAATTCGGAAGCGCGAAAAAATCGAGCTAAGCGAGCCCAATCTCCTTACAATCATCGAAAATCTAGATGGACGCGTTGATAGGTATCTGGGACTGCTGGCGAAAGATCCACAGAAGGATGAATTCGTAGGTGAGGTCTTCCTTTATGTTAGCCAACGGTGGCTGCTTGGTGAACATACAGATGAAAGCACAAGGGAGCTCCAGGCACGCTGGGAGCTGGAAGAACTGCAGCCTGAGTTGCGAAAACTCGTGAGTGCGAAAATCGCTGAGAAGCTGTTGGATCAGTTTAAGGAATCATTGTCTCGTCATCCTAACAAGGTTCTGGAGCTCATACGGCAGTTAATCGAGAGTGAAAAAGATCGTGCTAGGGGACTTAGAGGACGCCCTTCGGGTCATGAAAATATCTCTCTTAAATCACTTAGCAGCATTGTGGAGGCGAAAAGCGATTCAGAGCGTGATCCGAACTCCAATATCTCCGAATCCTCTGAATTATTATCACCTGCGTTCAGCCTCCTTTCGACAATCGTTGCTTCACCTGATTTTCAGGTATCCGATTCAGTATTGCCACTTCTTCAGTCCCTAAAGTCTGACATAGATTCTCTCATATCTCATCTTCCGTCCGCTCTTGTACAGTCCGCCACCACTGCTTCTATGCTTCTTGAGATAACTCTTTCCGATCCGAAACAACGCCCTGATCAGCCGGAAAATACGCCTCCTCATATCTCGGATTTTGAATTGCACCGCCAGGCGATCAACAACATCTCATCGCCTTTGGCGCCTGTTCAAGCCGAAGGATTATCTATTTTATCCCTGCTCATTGACAAAGCATCTCCCGTCCTCGACATTCCTGCAACTCTAACGCTTCTTCTTTACACATTGACAACCAATGATGAGTCGGTCGCTACTGACGAGTTTGTTTATTTGAATGTGATCAAACTCATCGGCTCGCTCGCGTCCAAACATCCACGTACTGTATTGAAAACCCTTGCTGAGCGGTATGCTGATCGCACTGAAGAATTAACACTGGATCAACGACTCAAAGTCGGCGAAGCCCTTCTCAGAACGGTTCAAAATCTGGGAAATGCATTGATGGGAGATGCAGCCAAGGTTCTTGGGGATGCAATGATTGAAGTCGCTAGTAGAAGGGGATTGAAGCCCAAAGCAAAACAGCAGCGAGAGGAGAAGGTCAGAAAAGATCAACCAGCGACAACCAATGAAGATTCGAACGAAGACATATTCACTCTCATGAGCCAAATCGACGAAGATGTACAGGAGGATCCGGCCAAAGAAGCTTTTTCGAGCAAAATTCTTCATGCGTGGGAAACTGGTGCCGCGGCAGATACTGCTCCAGATGATCTCCGCGCGCGCGCTTCAGCTATATCGATTCTGGCATCTGCGATCCAAACCAATCTAGCTGGTCTAGGCTCAGCAATGGCGGCTTCATCAATCGACTTGGCTATATCTACGCTTACTCTTGAGCTCGGTCCAGAAAGCGCGATCCTACGACGCGCCGCAGTTATTTTGCTGCTCGATTTGATAAAAGCACTCGACGAAGCCAGGGAGTCAGGCAAGGACCTTGGGTTTGGTTTGTCAACTAGTTCTTCATCATCCTCGAGCCATATGTCAATGCAGCATTCCGCTTCGCAGAACTCCACTATCGGTCACATTCCCGATATACTCCGGATTCTGAACTTTGTAGAAGGCAGAGAGGCCGACGCTGTTGTACGTGGTCACTTACGGGCATTGATAGAGAGTCTGGAAGTTTGGCTTGAAAAGTCGCTATTGTTTGGAATTCGTGCTCAACAAGGCATCATGGAGCAGCCAAAGTTCGAATTGGGGGATCGGTTGGCAGGATTAGATATCAACCCATTGCCTAACATAGGGAGAAGTGCGAGAGAAGCTCAGCATCCGAGGATTGAGGAAATTGAGTAGGCTGGGATCAACTAGTGAAATGTTTCACTGCATCCTAAATTGCTCTGCTCTCTTTCTTCTGCGGCATAGTCGAAAATCGTTCTGTTAGAAAACACGCTCTAAAACGCATCCTCGACCCACTAACATATGTTTAATATGAAAGATTTGAAAGATGTCACATTCTCAGAGGGTAATGTCATATTTAAATGTAAAATTTTCTTATCGATTGCTCCATTGTTCAGAAACGACCTTTTTCACCCAACCCTTGCCCCGGCTTTATGGCTGTACTGCACGCTTGAAATACAATTATGCCACCTCCAGGAGAATGCAGATAGATTTAGGCACCCAGAATTGAACTTCGGGACCAGCGGATGTTTTTATAACGATGCCTTGACACCATTCGCTATGGATTTCCAGTTAAATTCAATTTCACGGAAAAATCAGAGGAGCCCTCCCGCATAAACTACGCCCCAAAAAAGCAAATCAAGAGTCAACAAAGTTGGTCCTGAGTGTAATAACAGCGGGCCGAAAAAAGTTGTCAGGCAACCGTTTACGGGCCGCCACGACCTCTGCCACGACCTCCATACCAGCCGCCTCGACCACCTCGACCACCACGCCCACCGCGCCCACCGCGCCCACGGCCGCGACCGCCCCCGCGCGATCCTCGAAAACCATACGACCTGTTTTCGGACCTTTCTTGACTGTTGGCTTGGATGATGGCCGCTTCCTGTTCGTGACGCTGTTCCTCAGTAAGCTGAAAGGGGTTCGCGATGGAGAGCATTTCGCAGAATTGATCAGTCTGGGGGTTAAGGTACTCAAACGGCTGGTGATGAGTGGTCACAGGAACAGAGGGATCGTAAACTGGTGCTGTGATGGTGAAATTCTGTGGAATAACCATTTTGCCCTGTTTGACAACATTCTCTTCGACCCAGGCCTCGGCGTCGATGATCTTTTGTTTATAGAAAGCATTGCCCTTGTCTGCGGCAACAGATGTCTTCGTTCCCACTTCGAACCCTTCGGCAAAAACGCGAGTAATGGCAAGCCATTCTTTATCGTACTTAAGCCGATAAGGGAGCTGTTCATCATCTTGATTGTTTCCCGACAATGGAAAGACTTCCAGTAATTCCAGGAACTCTCTCCTTGGCTCGCATTTGTCCAGAGCTAAAAACCGTGTTGCCTTGTTTGTAATACCTTCTGGAAACTCTTCTTCGACCGTGCTCTCGCGCTGCCTGTTTTCTGGTTTTTGAAAACTGGCAGGCAAGAGGCCGCGAACCTCGTCGGAAACTCCGTCGAATTGTGCAGGGAGCGAAGCCGGGGCAGCCTCGGGTTGCTCGGCCGAATCCTGCTTTGGCTGAGAGGTGGTTGGAACTTCGTCTGACGTCTCTGCAATTTCCGATGCAGATTCCATATCAATATCTATCTCATCTGCATTTTTTATAACAGAAACAGGATTTTCTTCTTGGGCCTGATTCTTGTCGTCTTTAGTATTTGTTCTTATAACCTCTGTAATTTCTCGGGAAAGGCCGTCATCAGTGACAACCTTTTTCCAGGTAACTTGATAGTCAATTTTTGACCTGGGTTTCTCGATTTCCCCGGCATCGACACGACGTCTGAACTCATCGGCAGCTTTCAAATATTCGGCATTCTCCTCGGCTTCCCGTTTCGAAGCAACCTCGTAGAATCCTCTCCATGCATTGATACGGTCTTGATTGCTACCCTGGGGCCGATCGCTAGGGCTACCACGTTGTTTGCCCAAGCTTGTTGCAGCTTTTGCAGGCATCGTCTCGGTTTCCATAGCCGGTTCTTTCGTAGACAATTCATCATTTTCTTCAGTTCCTGGATTTATGGCGGGATCCTTCATACGCGCTTGTTCCGGGGCAGGATTGATTCTGTGAGCATTGATCACCCGAGGGGGAGAATAGGTACTGTGCTCCAATGTAGAACTATACTTCACATGTAAATGCGCGGAAAACCAATGTGCAGGCCGCAATCGGTCGAGAACGTATCTGGCGGCAGGACTCCCAAGTCTTCCGGACTGTGCATCTTCCACAAAATGGGGCTTGCGGTGGAATAATTCATCAACGTTCCCAGTCCATTCAATACCTTGCGGCCAATCATGGCTGATCCCAATGTCGACTTGAGTGCGAATCTGCAACAATTTGCGTATGTCAATCTCCCTGACATGGTAGATGGAACGCATGGCATCATCATTATATGGCAACCTTTCGAAATGTGGGCGGCGATAATCGTAGCCTTTCCAAATGCCTGAAAGCCCTGCAATTCTCACAGGCCCGCATTGAATGACACCTGATGCACCAAGGTAGTAGATATTGGGTGCAACCCAACCACCATAATACAGCTCGAAGAGATGGTTGCTTGCTTCATGATTGCCTCCCACGAAAACAGTCAAGTAAGGTGCAACGCGAGCGCCGCTATAGTACTCATGAAAGTCCCCAATATTCTTATATTTTGAAGGGACCGCCATGCAGGCCATGTCATTGGAGTTCCTGATAGCCTAAATGCAAGTATCAGTGATGAAATAGGGATGTTTTATCGCAGTCGTTGAGAATGAAAACTCACTTGAAAATCACCTCCAATAATGACCAAATCCACACCGTCCCATCCCTTCGATTCAGCAGATGTTTTCACTGATTCATAGATATCATGTAGTTTTCCATGCCCCTGGGAATGTTAGTTTCGATCTGACGCTATGGGCATCCAGTCAAGGTCATATCAAAGGCCTTTTGCACAGGAGAAAAATAAACTGGAGAGAGGACAGAGCTTACACATCCTTCCACGGCAAGGCGAAATCCTCGTGGTGCTGATGAGCAAGACGCCATAACAGCAGTTGACTGAAGAGTAATGACTGATTATATTGTTCGCAGCTGTAATGGGGAATGGCCAGTTTGGTGAATGCAAAGGTTGATGTTTGAAAGTATGAGGATGGTGAAGAATGGTGAGGAATGATGATGAATGGTGAAAGTGAGCAACTTAAATAGATTGAAATATGGCTGTCGATTACTTAAGTTGCTCAAAGAAATTCTTGTGAAAGCTCACAGTTCCGCGCATTGTTCACTGATGAAGTGAGATGTGGGAACTTTTTGGGGGGATTTGAAGCTTCATTTACCAAAACACCCTTTCGCTCTGAATTTATCGCTCTCAACTTATCACTTCTCACCTTTCGCTCCCAATTCATCACTTCGCTCTCACCTTTCACTCCCAATTTATCACTTCGCTCTCACCTTTCGCTCTCAACTTATCACTTCTCACCTTTCGCTCCCAATTCATCACTTCGCTCTCACCTTTCACTCCCAATTTATCACTTCGCTCTCACCTTTCGCTCTCAACTTATCACTTCTCACCTTTCGCTCCCAATTCATCACTTCGCTCTCACCTTTCACTCCCAATTTATCACTTCGCTCTCACCTTTCGCTCTCAACTTATCACTTCTCACCTTTCGCTCCCAATTCATCACTTCGCTCTCACCTTTCACTCCCAATTTATCACTTCGCTCTCACCTTTCGCTCTCAACTTATCACTTCTCACCTTTCGCTCCCAATTCATCACTTCGCTCTCACCTTTCACTCCCAATTTATCACTTCGCTCTCACCTTTCGCTCTCAACTTATCACTTCTCACCTTTCGCTCCCAATTCATCACTTCGCTCTCACCTTTCACTCCCAATTTATCACTTCGCTCTCACCTTTCGCTCTTAAGTTATCACTCTCATCTTTCACTCTCACCTTTCACTCTCACCTTTCGCTCTTAAGTTATCACTCTCACACTTCGCTCTCACATCTTGCTCTCACCTTTCGCTCT
>LJPH01003112.1:44092-110898 GCA_001430925.1 Byssoonygena ceratinophila
GCTCTCACCTTTCGCTCCCAATTTATCACTCTCACTTCGCTCTCAAAGTATCACTCTCACACTTCGCTCTCAACTTATCCCTTCTTACCATGTACTGCCTATTTGTTTTAAGGTCTTGTTAATTGAATTGTCACTGAACTTGCTATTATAAGCAAAAAAACAGTCTTTTACAAGCAATGAGCCACACAGGAACAGCTGTGCAGCTGGACTTTTTAAGGAAATCAGCTTTGATATTGAATTCCAGCAGCCCTTCAACATCAGCACATCTCCTGACCGTGCACAATCAACTTCTTCATGAGCAAACAAAACCAATATCTTCCAGTCAGCAAAGGGAATCCTGCCCATCATGTGGGACCATTAGACTTCCAGCTGTAACCTGCACGGTTTCTACGCGCTCAAGGATTCAAAAACGCGCGAGGCGTGGAAAAACATCAGCACCATTTGATAAGGAATCCAGCATTATCTACAACTGCCTACGATGCCATCGACAAACTATCCAGCCATTTGAGAAGACAGAGCCCCAGCAGCGAAAGAAGCGAGGCCTACCTAATCCTTCACGGTCGCATCCATTGCAAGTTATAAGTCAAAATGATTCAGCTGCGCTGATGGCCAATGCTGCCCCTGCACCTAGCTTGGTTACGGCGAAAAGCACTTCTGAGAACGCAAGCAGCAAGAAGAGAGCAAAAGCTAGGAAGCACCAAGGTCTATTAGCGGCCCTAGCAGCAAGCAAGCAGCAGAGCTCGCAGGCCTCGCCGTCGACGTCCTTGGGCCTCCTCGACTTCCTGCAGCCCTAAACCCTAATTATCAAATTGGGGACGGGGAAATGTTTATCCAGCAATGTCCCATATTAGGTTTAGCGCGGGGTGATATGGCAGGCTAAGCCTAATGCGGGCTAGTGCGGGGGTTATCCGCAGCAAAGTGGAAATTGCAGGCGTCGAGTCGGCCTCGCGGTGACAGAAAAAGATCCATCGAGAAGCAACCAGTCGATCCTTTCTTTCACTTAGGATTCGAATATATATCACTCTAGTCTACGGTCCACTATCATTTGCGGCGACTGTTCTCTTGCCCTCCGGAAGCTTCCCATAATTCGACGCGATCCGGGATATACACGCAATTCATATTAGATCTCGAGCCACGAGTTGTACATCATCCGCACTTAATTCTACACGTCAGGATAATGGCAGAGAAGGAAGAAGTGCCTATGCCTCCGCCGCTAGCAGATTCGCAAAAAGGCCCTGCGCAGCATCTCGCCGCTAAATTGGAAGAGAGGCCTGCAGAGAAAGCTGGAGCCGAAGAAGGGAAAGAGGACAACGAAGATGATGTTGGACCCATGCAATTGGAGAGTCTCTGTATGAATTGCCACGAGGACGTAAGCCGCGACTTTTCTCAATTCTTGCTGAAGCAAAACTAATTTTCACTGGATTCTAGGGCCTAACGAAAATCCTCCTATTGCGCATTCCCTTTTTTCGAGACGTCCTCCTAGAATCATTTGAGTGTCCTCACTGTTTTTTTAAAAACAATTCAATCAAAGCTGCCGGTCAGATCCAAGAGCAGGGAGCAAAATACACGCTAGAAGTTGGCACACCTGGAGATTTTGAGAGGCAGGTTATCAAGAGCGATTCGGCAATATTCCGCTTAGACACCCTTGGAATAGAGATGCCAAAGGGTGAGGGCCAACTCACTAACGTCGAAGGGATCCTATCTAAAATTCTCGAGCATCTTGAAAACGATCAGCCTGCGCGAAAGGCTGTTAACCCTGAACTTTACAACTCCTTGGAACCAATTATACAAAAGCTCAGGAAAATAATCAACCGCGAATCTTTTCCCTTCACCATCTCACTTGACGACCCATCAGGAAATTCGTGGATTGCGCCATCACCACATGATGAAGGACACAAATACCAACGCAAGGATTACCCGCGTACCCCCGAGCAGAATGAAGAACTGGGTATTGGAACAGGAGATGAAGCCGGGGATGAGGCTAGAGATGAAAGTGGAAAAGAAAGTGGAAATATGGTTGTGACTGCGGGAGACCCGGACGACCTGGATATCATAGACGGAAAGGTATACAGCCTTCCCGCCCAATGTCCTGGTTGTATGAAATCATCCACAGTCAACATGCAAAAGGTGGATATCCCGCATTTCAAGGAAGTGTTCATTTGGAGCACGGTATGTGATCATTGTGGCTATCGAACAAATGAAGTGAAGACTGGTGGTGCTATTCCAGAGAAGGGCAGCCGCATCACCCTCCAGGTCGAAAAGGTCGAGGATCTGTCTAGGGATATCCTCAAGTCAGATACTTGTGCTGTTGCAAGCGAAGAACTAGATCTCTCTGTTCAACCTGGAACTCTTGGCGGTCGGTTTACCACTGTCGAGGGCCTCTTAACCCAGGTCCGCGATCAGCTCCATGGTCAGATTTTTGAAATTGGCGACGAAGACCTAGCGCCTGGTGACTCGATGGCGACTAATGATCGAGCCACTTGGGAGCGATTTTTCAGCAGGCTTGATAGCGCTATCAAGGGAGAACTAAAATTCAAAATCGTACTCGAGGATCCTCTGGCCAACAGTTATATTCAGAATCTCCGCGCCCCCGACGCTGACCCCCAACTGCATCTTGAGGAATATACACGAACAGATGAGGAGGAAGATGAACTGGGCTTGAAAGATATGAAAACCGAGGGCTACGAAGATCCTAATTCAAAGGATGAGAAATGAGGTTGCCACTGCGAAGATCATTGATTCCGCTTTCCTTTTGACACATGTATTAATGAAGTAAAATGACCCATATTTGCATGAGATACAGCTTGGTGGCTCGGTTTCAAAAAGCAGCGATATCTTTTCCACTTCTTTTCCGGCAATAGAAGAGTTGTATTCTGATTTATTGTGCCTGCATTTGTGTAGAACATGGGTTGTTAACAACGGCAGTTGATATGAGAGTCCAGCAGTTTTTGGCTTCTTAATCCTGTGAGAGCAATTGTCTCTCATATTCTAGGAACGATCAGATAGATGGACAATTACAGCTGGATCAAATTCAGGTCTGCGCAGGAAGTGGTTTAGGGTTCCGAAATGTATTTGGTGCACATAGTAGCCAACGGAAGGCCGCCCAGAGGTTGGTCCATGTGTTTCGTTCCCAACTCGGTTGGAAGAGTGCCCGTATCGGAAGCCAAATTGTCCGTAAAAGAACAGTGTGCAGATAAGCCATCTCAAGGAAGAGGATGCCAGTTTGGGGCGCATATGTCTTCGTAAACCCGGCTGGGATGGGTAGATTGGTTCAGATAACCCCAAAAGGCACCTGTGCTTCCAAGCCAAATCATGGGTATTTGTCTAAACCATCCGAACAAGAAGATTTTTAACGATTCACTCCGCAAAAGGATTTGCATGAATCGTGACACTTTCGATTCCTATTCTTTCCCATTCGTCGGCTTCGTCTGCTTCTGATGTGTCCTTCTTATTCCGCGCGTCACCTGGTTGCACGACTCTTCCTTTCTTATCAATTTTCACTTTTGCGTTCTCCAGCTTCGTCAACGTATCTTCCTCCTCTCCCTTTGGTCCCAAGCCCAGAACCTTCCCAAAAACAGTACTCTTCCCATCCAGATGAGACGCCGGGCCATAAGTGATGAAGAACTGACTCCCGTTGACGTCCTTTGTCTCCGAGCTCGTTGCGCTCTTTTTGGCGGATTTACTCGCCATGCTGAGAATTCCGCGGGCGTTGTGTCGGAGGGAGGGCAGGTGGATTTCTTGTTCGAGGGGTTCCGGGTGGTAGATTGATGCTCCGCCTTTGGGGATCTCAAAAGGTAGGGAGGGTCGTGCGGGAGAGGATTCGGGATCGGACTGTGGTAGGGTGAGAGATATATCGCCGCCTTGAATCATGAATGAGGGAATGAGACGGTGGAAGGGGGTATTGTTGTATGCGCCTGAGGCACAGAGGGCGAGGAAATTCTGTGGCTTCGAATAAGTTTTTGGCAGTCGACCGAAAACGTCTGCATAAAGGATGCAGCACAGCAATGAGACGAGAAAATGCAATCAAGCGTACCTCAGCAGTCTTGGGGACAGCTTCACAGAATATCTCTACCTTGAGGTCGCCATGGGTTGTATGGAGCTGGGACAAGTCGGGTCAGACATCAGTTAGTCTCGCGAGCAATAAAAATCAGCTTGATCCCGGGATCCAGAACTTACAGTGACAGACATCGTAGCGTGCAGTCATTCAAAGTAGAGGCCACATAACCATGCCCATTGTTGTGACATCTCTTGTCCCCAGTCTACAAGTTCCAGGAGTCCAGGTTTCCCTGCGCCTGCACCTGCATCAGAGCTTAGTCACGTGGCTGCCTAGTTTTCTCCAGCTTTGTTTCTCCAGCAGCATGTGAAGCTGAGCATCGTTTCTCTTCTGTTTGAATATATCATGGGCAGGGTGATGTGTCTAGAGTTTGGCAGGTTCATTTATACAGCTATTATATCTGTTTCAATTGCTGTGTGCTCTATATGGCTATTTGTATATGTCTATACACAGCCATCCAATGGTCAATCTTTGGTAGCCAACAGGAAGTATTGACTAGTGATAGCTGTTGTCCAGTCATCATGATGTTTATCTAGGGTCTCAGTCTCATTGCTTGGGGCTGATGTGGTGCTCAGACTGTCTATCAAGTGCATACAAACTGACAGCCTGATACAGAGTAGGTTGAAGTTCAAATGTCAGTATGGAGTATGTGCCAACAGCTTTGTTAGAGGACTCCATATATACTACCTGTGAGCATGTGTTAAGCTGGAATAGCCAGCAGGTATCCAGATATAAAGTAATCTATTTGCAGAACACTAGTTTGTTGTTGCTGTCAACAATGTTGATATAGTCAAGATCACCACTTAGTTAACAATTGGTCGTCATCATCACTCCCGGCCAGGCCCCAACTGAGCCAATGTCAGATTAGAACAGGGAATATTTAGTTCAGTGAAGTGGGCCAGAGGTGGTTTATTGAGAGTGTCTGTTCTGTGCGGATCTCCAGTTGCAATCCCTGCCCTTCCACCCTTGGGAAGTTGGGAAAGGCTGCGGTCTAGGTGCTGGACATAGTATCTTCACTCTTCATCTGCAACCACCTCAGGCTAAACACAGTGTTACCTACATATGTACATGGACTGTTACCTTTGATCTTATCATCCCTGCGCTGGCCACATACGATGTTCACTTTCATTCCTCGTTGGCTATCTCTGCACCTTTGAACCCTGAAGAGCCATTGCAAACAATAACTATCCATCCCATTCGCATCTCCGCTGCCAATCTCCCTGAGCGAGCCCTACAACTAACCACTGCCCGTCGACTGCTGGTGCTGACTTGCCGCCTACTCAGTTGCAGGGATAGCCCTCATGCACCATAGGAGTCAATATATCGACAACTGATACTATTAATAAGATCCAACAGCACAACTTCGGTTTGCGACGCGCATCACTGTCGCCGGCCCATGTGGTTTGAGAGGAAGCCTTGATCGAAGATGACCGCATTCGTGCGTGTGTCCGGGCCTCCCAACAGCAACTTTCTTGTCGGCTACCCTGGTATATCAGCAACTCTGGTACGTTTCCCCATGTTCTCCAACTGCTGCCGATTCATGTCGTTTCTGCGGTATAGTCCCTGGCGCAAAGATCATTGGATGGTTTCCCACTGACGATTGTTTTCCAGCCCCGCATTGAGGGAAAGGTTGAAATACGACCCAGCGCTGGCATCTCCGCTCCCGTTAGCATTTCTATGGTTACAATATGTCTGCAAAGACGCGAGACGATACACCCTTCTGCCGATTCGGTAACGAAGCGACACCTCGCTGCCCCTCGGAAGGAAGTCGCGGATATCGTTGGCAAAGAAATGCTCCTTTTTCGCTGCCCCATGGGGCGCGATCATGAAGAGATAATGGCGATGGACCTCCCTTTTGTATTGTTTATACCATTCGGCCGAGGTGGACAGGAGTCGTCGAGAAGGCTACCACCACCGAGCTTACAACTGCCGAGTCGAACGGCAGAAACGTACTATGAGTTGGTGGTCATGGTTCAGCAAGGCCCATCGGAACAAAAGAAATATGCGTTTCCCGTGCCGCTAGCAAGATACGACACTTTATCAACGTTTGGGATGTATAACCGACCTGAGTCGTCGCAGAAGGTGTCGGATCACTTGGTTACCTTGGGAATATCTCTACCGCGTTGGTCATACGGACCTCTCGACCCAGTCAGCGTATATGTGCAGCTCTCCCCGAACCCAGATTGGATGAGTAAAGCTCGAAAAATCACGATTCAAAAGCTTACCCTAACTATCGATGAAGAGATTGTCTATAATCACGAGGGCGACGAACCGCAACGCAAAGTCAAGACCCTCGTCAAGAGAGCCGAGAGTGTGGGTATGAAACTGCCGGAAGCCGGGTATATCACCAATCTGGGGCTTGTTTTCCCATCAAGGGATCTACGAGACTCGGATGGGATCCTACCCCGTGCTAAACCTGCGTTCCCTTTGTATGCTGTCACTTCGTTCACCACCACTGCGTCACTCTACAAAATTGAATACTATCTCACAGTCAAGGTAAGTCAATGACTCAATGGCCAATCGATGGAAAAAAAAATTATCTGACTTGAGTGCTTCCTCACAGGCCCACTTGACCTCTGCTAAAGACATAGTGCTTCGCCAACCTATTGTTGTCTGTCCCCAGGATCATGTCGGATGCAAAGAAGAAATGGAGGCGATAGAACAAGCAGCTAGGGAAGCTAGGCATATTAATCCTGATAATCCGATGTTGCCTTTACCCACGATAGTCCGAGCGCATGATCCCCAAGCATTGGATTATATTAACGTCGCCATCGTGGGCAATACAAAAAAACCATTGATTCATTGAGATACTACGACTGGACAAGTTACCCTCAGATCGGTCGATTCGGCGGTCGAACGTGACACGATGATCCGGTGCATTCATAATGTATATTGAACGACTTATGATTAACTCATGACCCCAACAATCTTCATGCTTGCCTCCTGATGATGCTTCAGGTTATCATCATTATATCTCGGCAAATCTACCTGCATGGTATGTTTTTACCGTACATTCGAATATGAACGCTATAAGCGTCGCACTCAAAGCCTAATGGAAGGAGTGCATGGAAAAGTTCGAATATAGATGCAGGACTGCTATCCAATTCGCTTTCGTTTCCCCGCGTCATACACAAGTATCGCGTCTTGATATGGCCTGCAATACAATTGAGAATTGCAAGAACCTCTATCAGACGGCAACGATTTACTTTTCATCAACCACGGTCAATTCTTCTTCTCATTCCCCATTTCCTGTATACGTTGTCCGCACTTATCTTTGGATCCGATTCGCCCTTCTCTACCCAAGAAGGATTACACGGCTGAGCATTGGATGGGATATTCTCAAATTTGGCATTGGTCCTACTCAAGTTATCTTGGACCGGGGTGGAAAATCTGTTGGCATCTGGGTGGACTATGGCGTGAAGAGGCGCTTTCTTTAACCCTTTTATTGGGAAACTGCTGATAGAGCTAGGAGCTCGGATTCGATTTTCAACTTCTCTTATATTCTCTTATACCAATTACATTACTTGGATCGCATTATACTTGCTTGAGAATCTGTTTATGGAGCGCTATCACTCTTTGTTTCATTTCTGCCAGTAATTACCCTGAGGAGTCAGACTTGATTATATACTGCTAGTCATATAAACAAGAAGAATTGCACATGGAAAGAATGTCTAAAATGAAAAATTCCTTACAAGAGAGAACCGTGTTGCGCATTGGAATAATATACCAGACAGTTTCCCAAGTATTTCATTTATCTTGACATTTTAGCAAGACACCCAACCACGAGCGCAAGGTCAATTACCAACAGGTAGCTTTACTGAATTGTGATTTGAATTTGTTTATTATCTTTGGATCGTTCCTCTCTCCAGCCCTCGTTCGTGTGTAGGCGTTGCTGATAATCCGGAGTCGTTGACCCGGAACTCCCTTTGCTATCATTGCTCGACAATCCTCAACTCTCTCTGCAATAGAACGCGTAGCTGGTCCACTTGTGCATCCGCACCTGGCACCGATGCCGACCCAGATTTGCCGCCTTTCGCACTCTCAACCTCGGCGATACATTCCCGCAACATATCCAGCACGGCGCGGTACTGCGGTGAATTGGTGCCAAATGAAGCACGAGTATTTTCTAGATTGTTTGAAATCTTTTTTGCCGAAAAGAAAACGGATAGAGTAAAGGTTGAGTTAGTTAGATTGTGGGCTGTGCGTTTTCCATCAGTCAAGCGGGGGCGGCAGAGAGACTTGCTTTCTCAATCAGCAGGGTGGAACCATGGGGTGAAGTCATTTAGCTAATGGGATAGGGGATTTGAGATCCTCTTGGTAGATATGTTCCAGTAAATTGGTTGTCAAAAGAGAGAATTCTGAAAGTGATTTCTGGCGTTTGTGTACAGAGTAACTCCGGAGGATATGTCTGTGTATGGCTCAGTTTTGGTTTTCCACCATAGTTACACTATCAACCACCATAGAACTGCAACTTCACAATCTTAACTAGATCTTGCAGCAAAACTTCCTACTCAAATTAGTGCAATTCATTATTAAAATCTCATCTAAATTATTGAAAATCAGCTGGAAAGCTTCCAAGTATAAACAGAGATTTCATGCTTGACAGAATGGGTTTGCATAACCACCTAAGAAACTGCCGCGGTAGGCGCGGTGCCAAGGGATCTGTTATCTTATCAATCTCCTCCGGATGAAGAAAAGCAAACAGTGTTGTAACTTCATGCCTTCAATTGCGCCCGAACACGCAGAGACTTGAGCGAATCTTCGACCTTTCACATTACAAAGAACCTTCTTAAAGACAGAATGGCTGACACAGACGAGGATGGCATGCTGCGCCCGTCCGCCTCAGGGGATTCCTCTACCAATATCGATCACGATATCTCTGACGAGACGCAGGATTTCCGTTTCCTCAACAATATTTCTTTGTAAGTGAAGCTCGTGTTCGCGTCTTCTTTCTCATTTGGGGTATCGCTAATGCATTCACGTTGTAGCCTCTCCGATCCCACCCAGCAGACCCTCCCACGCCGCGGAGAAAAAGACTTCGAACCAAACCCTACAATTCACCAAGCAGATACGCTTGCAGCATCCCGCAATGCCATGCATAACGCGCTTATGTTTCCGCGTTTACATAATCCCAAGAACAGAGTTGTGGGCATATTTTGTCCAGACGGAATTCTGGAACCCGCGTCGACTCGCGCGGATCAAATATCGGAAGAAACGGGCGTTGATGTCGAAGCCCAGGAGGGAGAGGCGTCAAGATCAGCTGATTCGCAGGCAAAAAGAGGCGGCGCAAGACAGGTTTACCGCCCTCGTGGTGACGATCTTTGCGTGTGCGTTCCCAATCCTCGTGGGCAGTACTTTAGGACAGTGGGTCAGGCAGATCAATTCAATAGAATGTGGCTTTTACCGGAAGAAGCGTTATACCTTCTAGAGCGTGGAAGTCTTGATATCCGATGGCCTGTAGAACCATCTGAGGGCCCGGGCATGATCGATGCTTCCGATGCAGTGGAGCAATGTGTCCCGATGAGTTTACAAGCGGCCTATGCGTGTTTCATTGGACGTGGAGGGTTGTCCATTGAGCGGTATACTGTATATGCGGGATTGAAAAGAGGTGGTTATGTCGTTATCCGTGCGGACAGTTGGCATGCAAACCAGTCCAAGGTATCGAAAACAGTAGCAGTCCAGGGTGGAAGTGGAGATTTGGCTAGTGAATCGCAGACCACTGGGCTTCTAGGGCGCTTACTACGACTCTTTCACTCTATCATCAACCCTCAATCTTCTTGTTCTCCTGCTCGTGGACCGCTGGTAGGTTTGGGAATTCATCGGAGTTACAGTTAGTCATACCCGTCTTCTGTTGTATTGGGCATTCAAAACTAACTTGGCTCGATAGACGACATTTATCGCTCCCTCTCCATCATCCCGACTATAAACCCGGACATTCCTGATTCAGACCCAAGGATTATCAATGCAGCCGCCAACTCAACTTCACCCTATCGCCTGGCATTCAATGTCTACAAGCCCTCAACACCGTTTCGCAAATCTTCCCCGGCCACCCCGGATTTTCGGCTTGCAATAATTAACGCCCGAACGAATCCCACCTTGCCTTCCCTTTCTGAACTCAATAATCTCTTAGCCAGCACTCCATTAGTGCCTCCGCGCGGTGAAAAATTAGATCGACTAATGTACATGCGCTTGAGGCATGGATGGCGAAGCGTTATCCTTGGTATTGTCGATCAAGGAGTAGTCAGTTATTTGAGGGTCGCGGACGCTGGATTCATGAAAGAGCCTCTATATGAACAAAAGGCGGCAGTAGGACCTGGTGGGAAGGGTGGCCGAAGGCCACCAGGTAAAAAGGGAGGGCGATAGATGCATCGTCTCAGTTTTGGGTTTTCACATTGAAAGTTCAGGTCGAATATATAAGTTACCACGCCATATTTTGCGGCTGTCCCATGGAAAATGCAGCCGATTGAAGTTGAGGTTGCTAAGGAAACCTCGGAGCTTTTCATTCTCCATTGGCTGGAGTTCATGGCTTGTCAAGTGATACATACGCTCACACATCCAAAGCGGACACCGCAGATTTGGTGCTCTTAAAGAGTATTAGTGCTACCCGGAAGAGTACGTGGGGTCCATACCCAGCACCACTCTTGGGGATCTACTAGCACTACAACCAGGCCATTATTGACTCAAAGCAGATAAAACACTAGCATTCCCCTGGCCTATATTAACTCAGAATCAGGCTTGGTCTTTCTTTCAGAAACAAGAAACCATTTTGGTTCGAGCTTCGATAGTAGCGTCTTGAAGTTCTGAATTTACGTCCTCTCTCTTAGCAATTTCCGAAGAAGATTTTGCCCACAGTGGCCGTTTTTCGAGGCCCAAATTACGCTCCGAGCTGCTTGTTTCCTCCTTTATGAAATAATGATTGGGGAATGAAATTACCAGCGAGTATGATGTACTGTGCAGACGCCATTGCTTTGCAGTTGAAGGCAACTCCAGGAGGAAGGTCTTTCCCTAAACCTTCTGGGATATCATGGCCCGGGTATTATGGTCATGGGCAGCGATGCCGGCTGCAATGCAACGGGCCATGAATGCTGAAATATTCAGCTACACGGAGCATAAGTAATTGGCCTGGACGAACCTGCAGGAAACCTAAGGCCGAATTTTCTATTTAAATCTACAAAAATACATAGGAATGAAAAGATTTCAAATTACCTCCCATAGTGAGAGTCGACGGAAGGCTGGAGGATACCAACTTGAAATGGAAACGAGGGTCATCTTCCATCAAATGGCCATAGTTTCTCTGCCTTTTCGACCGTCATATTCTCTCCGCGGGCCTCCGCGTCTCTAGCTGTCTCAATCCATTCGTTGAAAGCAGCCATATGAGCCTCTCTCGCAACGTGCCATGCATCATTAGGAAACCAGCCATCTGAGGTCGTCTGCGATGAAAGCTTGAGCCACATCTTTAGCTTTTGCGTTGTCTCAAAGTCTTCGTATTGCTGAGCATGATCGCGAAGTTCGTCTTCATTTGGAGAGTACGGGCAAGCTCCCGGTAGCTCAAGCTTCTGCCAGAGGTCCTTTAACTCAATCAGGTCTTGGCGCACGGCTGGAGCGCCATCTCGCCATGTCGTAAAGCAGTAGTGGAAAAGCCTGAAAAAGAGAGGGTCGAGGAGTCTGCCAGCCCGGATTTTGGGAGTTGAACCAAGCATAACAGCGTTATACGTCTCGTAGCAAATGGCTAGGTCTTTCAGTAATCTCCGTACATCAGACTCCGGCTCCTCGCCAGCGCCTTCGTCTTCTGCTGGGGTTTCCTCGGGAAGGGCTGCAAAATCTGGGGTAGCACGGGCGTAGATACGCCGGCTCAATACACGTTAACTGCCAGTCGATTATACCGGTGATCAGAGTTGGATCTTCGGCTGAAACGTAGATGTTTCTTTTATGGTAGTCTGGGTATATCAGAGCCGGTGTGGCGGCCGCTTTGATGCGTTTATCCGTCGCCAGGACTTGCATTGTTTCCCTGCACGCGTTTAGCAAGCTTATATGCTCTTGAGTAGTACCACGGAACGGAAGGCGATCGCCGGAAGCAGCCTCGTTCATACGAGAAAATGCCGTGTCTATTAGGCCAGACGTGTATTCGAGTAGGTTTTTCCCTGTATGAGAAAAGAATCAGCGTTGCCAATGACATGTTATAAGGGTCTAATTCGTACATGGTCCACGGTCAGGGCTTGGTGCACCATAAAGAGCCGCTTCGCCAGCTCCGCAGTTCCAGAAAAGTGGACTACAGTATGGTCCAATGCAGAAACCGTCTTCCAATGGAATCTTCAGACTATGTTGAATGGGGGCATCGGCGAAATATATATTTCCATAGGCTGGAAAGTCTAAGAGGCCATCTCTCGAATCTTTAAAGAGAGGCTTTTTGCACAAAACATATGTTGAAGCGTATCCATGAGAGGCCATTTTTCATGTAGCTGAATGGCGGTAGCATGCTCTTGAATAATGTATTCTATTCCAACTGGATTCTTTGGGTCATCACTCCAGTCGAGTATCCTGGGAACTGGCAGTGTAGTCTTTGGAAGTACTGCAAAAGGTAAGCTTGAATGAAAATTTTTACCAGAGCGGATAACATATGTATGTACAATAGGTGATAGTCGCAACTTCAGAGTTAATCGTCAAACGTGGAGGACCAGCGACAGGAATTGGTACTCTGGCAACAACTTGTTTTCCAGTATCCAATTTGAGGATGAATACTCTATTGTACCCTCCCTCTTTCTTTTCATAGCTGACGACCTTGGAAGCGCTGTCGCATGATTTGATGGCTGTTTTACAGAGACGGGAGAACTCAAACTGGAGCAGACGCGACTGTTGTTGGAGTTCATTTCGATGCAGCCATTGGCCAGCGGTGTAAGCATAAGGGTCTTGGGCTGGAAAGTTGGTCAGTCTTGTAACTAGAATCGGGGCATAGAAAGGGGTTTCCCAACCAGAGGATATCATAGCTTTTGCATTCAACGGCGCTGTGAGCGAACTGTGACTCTTGCCAGCTTCGGAAACCGGGCGATAGAATGCGGAAATATTCAAAAAACGCCCGATGTGCTTCGAAGAAGAGGTTATCTTCTTAAGCATGTTGCAGTGATTTCTGTTGGTTAATCTTGTATGATGTCCGATTCAATATTAGATGAATCGCCAATGCTTGTGGACAGCCGCACCCTTGCCATGAGCCGCTAAAACGACAAGCAATATTAGTGCTGCCACAGGAGAGCCAATCGGCAACTCTATGGATTTGTGTAACGGAACTCTTCACTGGCCACATAAGAAAAGTCCAAAGATTAGCAAGTTCACGCTTCGATACGCTCCAAATTGGTTATCGAGAGCGGATATCGGTTTAGGGGATCTTAAGAGCTTTAAAGGGCCAGTTTAAAAGGCGAAAAAGCGTAGAAAAAGGCCTTCCATGATCTCAACAGACCGAGAGATGGTTCCATGCGCACACGATGCCTATAATCAAGGTTATACAGCACTTCCTTATAAATGCAGGTGACTATTGGTGTGGCCGCAACTCCGCGAGCTCTGTTGAAGTAGACAAAGCCTAGTTCTACAGAGTACAAAAGACATTGAAAGAGCCATCAAGAATAGGTCGAGCGGGAGAGGCGAGAAGCAATAGCACAAACACACATACAGCCGTGAATATGGCTTTCTGTGTGGGTGGCCTTGTTATCAAAGAGTTAATGAAGGGTATCTTGCGAAAGACATGCTCTCTATGCATCTCCCAGACTCTTCTGAATAATAAACTTGAACTGCTTTTCAATCGTTCCAGCCGACAATGAGAATACCAAGTGCCAAACATGATACGTCCATTTGCTCGAATCCATCACCCAACAACTCCAGTTATGCTTCAAAAAGAGTTAGCGGGATCACCCGCGTAACTGTAGTGTGGTCGACGGGGGCCGTGACACTAACTGTCGAGATAGTCTGCTGCCAAAAGTAGCTCCAGGCATAGCTCCGGCGGTATTTCCATATCCTGCACATTAGACTGGCCTTTGTTCTTCTCATGATAGAGAAGATATTCGGAGACCTTTTCAAGTACGACACCACTAGAGACTCAAGTGTTAAAAACGGATGTCCACAATAGCTAATAAATATCTCGCCAAGGGTGTAAGGCCAGCATGAAGGAAGAAGACCAACTTCATATTTTCGAAGACGCATCGGCCGGTTACAGCTTCGGAGAATTTGCCTGTCCTCGGAGGAAAAGGTTAGTCAGGCTGCGTTAAGCGAGTTCCGCTACTCCAGGAGAGCACGGCGAAAAAAAAAGGATTGGGAACAAAAGGACAGACTAGCTGGGTCAAGCATTCGGCGTATTGTCCCCGATATACAAGCTGCGCTTCTTGGGATTACAAATTCGAACCCATCATTGGAGGCGAGCGTGACGAACTCCGGGAGTTCCATTTGGGCCAAGCAGCCTCAGCCCGTGCTGTTTAAGAGAACTCGGAGATTTGGCAATGGGAAGGGAGAAAAACTTGGGTTTGAAGTGATACTGCAAAGAAACCACTGAGGAGCAAAGGATGATGTGGGAGTTGAGGGGAAAAGATGAATCGTGATGCACTTTTGACGCGCGACTTGGGCGGGATTGATAAGATAAGATGGACAGGCGTGCACAACACACCAACAATCTTTCTGAGAAAACAGAGCTGGATTATATTTCAATTCCATGTGGACGTACGATGAATGTGAACAAGGTCTGATAACTTAATCCCAGTCTTTCTGCAATGGCCATACTGTTCTGTTCACTCGGTGGCAGCCAACAGCTGCGTGCTACTTTGAAGGCAGCTCAATTGGCGCGATTTGCCAATCCTTCCATTCCACATTGTGCAGTCACTCCTTGGTTATATCTCTATTGCTCAGCCCGGAGAGGCCAAAGGCACTTCAGCTCATTCCCACAGCCATCTGATACCCAAGGCCGCTTGGAACAAACAACATGCATGGTTACTGGCGCCTCCTCGGGGATTGGGTTCGCCATCGCCCAGCGCATGCTGCTCGAAGGTGCCGAGAAAGTTATCCTCGTCGGTCGGAATGGTGAACGCTTGAACAGCGCACTGGAGCGGTTAGGCGAAATTGTTCCGCCCAAACCTGTGCAGACAGCCCAAAGGATAGAAAAGGAATCGTCGACTGCCGACTCTAGTGAATGGGGCAGCTTTAGCGCTAGGTTAAGAAAGCCACCTCCGTCCGAACTGATAGAAGCAAGTGATCGAGTGTCCTTGATGATCGGAGATGTTGGAAATCCGTCCTTCTGGTCAGATGACGTGAAAATAGCCATGGTAAGACAGCATCGTTTCGTCCGAAGCTGGGCAGCTTCGAATACTGATGCTCTCTAGACACAGGTAGACATTCTTGTCAATGCTGCTGGAGTTTCGCATTCCTCTCTTCTTCCTTTCGCTAAAGACGAAGCTATTTCGGAAATGCTCAGCACGAATCTCCAAGGGACGATATTCGCTTGTCGAGCGATGGCAAGCCGTCTACTCCGTGCATCCCCGTCGTCCGAAAAAGGGCCTTCGAAATGCATCATCAACATATCTTCGCTTCATGCCGTGAAAGGGGGCATCGGAGCAGCTACATACGCATCTACCAAGGCAGGAGTTATAGCTTTAACACGTGCGATCGCGGCAGAAGCTTCCACCGCAAGGCACGGGGCTAAGCTCCGTGCAAATGTCATTGTTCCGGGTTACATACAGACAAAAATGCTTGACGGTATGGTACCAATCCAACGATTGTCGTTCACAAGCGGCCATTTGTAGAAGATTATTGTCTTCTCATCCTCGATCCACGTTGCTCATCTCTATAACCTCAACACGTCAAATGAAAATATTTGCAGGTCAAAAAGGAACAGAATATCGCTAACAGTCAGATTACAGAACTAAATCCCCAACTCCGCGAAGCAGCACGACAGTCCGTCCCACTCCGAAGATTCGGCACATGCGAAGAAGTCGCCGATGCAGCCGTTTTCCTGGCAACGAACCAATACGCCAACAACTGCGTTTTGAACCTGGACGGCGGACTAAGCGCTTTTTAAGAGAGCACAAGGGAAAGTATGGCCCAGAAACCAGAGAGAAATGACGAGAATGTGCAGAAAATACAGGCACATCCACATTGAAAGAAGAAATATGCAACCAACTCAAGAAAAGCCTTTTTCCCCGTACCAGCCAACGCGGAAATGCAAAGCCCCAATGATTCTATGCCAACCTTCCCGCCTTTATGTTTGCGCCAGAAATCTGCGAATGCCCTCACATAACCTCCCAAGTACAATAATATGAACGGCGAAACACACCAATAGGAGAATATGACGACACTGAATCCAGAGAAAAATTGTGTTAAAATGGGCATATTAGTGAACAGTAAGGGTTGAAC
This sequence comes from Byssoonygena ceratinophila, assembly GCA_001430925.1. Taxonomy (NCBI): domain Eukaryota; kingdom Fungi; phylum Ascomycota; class Eurotiomycetes; order Onygenales; family Onygenaceae; genus Byssoonygena; species Byssoonygena ceratinophila. Next base: position 60,531 of record LJPH01003112.1, read on the forward strand.
ACCGATGGCTCGATCGGCGGTGTCGAGCAGATATGCCATATGTACAGGACAGTTCGAGCAACAAGCTTCGGGACAGCCATATCGGACTGCCGCAGAGCTAATCACCGATTAGAATAGCACCAGTTTCGTCATCAAGAACAATGGGGTTATCGCCGTCGCCGTCTCCGTCGCCGTTCGTGTCGGCCGTTGCAATTTTCTTCGCTTGATGTCCACCGTTTTCGAGCTCTGTTTCATCTGCGGTTCGCTTTCTTTTCCTCGGCATACCATTCGTCTGTTCCGAAGCACCATTCGTCGTAACCTCTGGCACTGGCACTGGTGCTTTGGGCTTGGATGGAATGCTGACCTTGCTTTCGAGTGATACTGGCAACTCGGGTTCAAGGGCGGATCTGTGAGTGGCCGTCAGCATGGCGGATTCTTCGCGGTGAAACCAAAAAGAGACGCGTCGCTCTTACCGTTCAGAGACCAACAGTTCCAAATTGACCTTGGGACTGTCGTCCTCTTCATCAATTACAGTGACGAAAGTATCGTTTCCCACTCCCAGTTCACTCAACTTCTTTGATAGGTTGTCTTCCAAATCAGGGTCATAGATTGTTCCAAGCTGGTTGTTGATTGAAAGTTCCTCGCCATAGCCCAATTTCAGTCGAAGGACGCCTTCGACTAAATCGTTTAAAGTGGCTCTGTTAGGGTCAACGAAGATTTTGGCCTGAGCAACGGAACAAACTGGACACTCCGGATTTGGCGGTTTGAGTGTATCTGTATTTATGGCTCGGGCACCAGATCGTTCAAGGAAAATCTGTCTAACAGTTAGAAAATAGGTAATTCAGCGTATCGATAGAATATCATACCATTTTTGCATTATCATAGTCATCTTTCAAAATCTTGAATGCCTGTAAAACGCAAAGCGAGGCTGTCATTGCGTTAGTTGTAGCGATCGCGGGAATGATATTGCCGGCCATTTGCTTGATATCAAATTTGGATTTCAAATCAATTGAAAAGATCGCCGAACGAAGATTAGCACTCGCAGCAACAAAGTCGAGTGTATCAACATCATCCTTATCGAATGTCAGGATCGGCTGTGGCCCTTCGTCAACAGCCGTCTGGAGTTCTTGCAACCTCTTAACCAAACGTTGAGTGCTGTCTTTGAAGACAGCGAAATTTTCAAGTAAAGTCCAGGTCTTCTGATCCTGGGTGGATATCAGCGACTCGACCGCGCTGGCCTCTGTTTCTAGAGAATCGTAAAAAAGAGGCTCTGGAGCTTTTCGAGTATTCCACATGTCCTCCATTCCACGAAGTCGGACAATATCCTGCGTGAAAACCTTTTCGAAAATCTTTCTTGCGAAATCCGGAGAGCCCATTGAATCTCTGATAGCCTTCAGTGCCTGCGCCTCTTGTCGTAACTTCGCAATCTCTTCCGCATTTTGAGAGTCCTCCGAGTGATCCATCTCTACATCATCTTCAGAGACCCCAAAAAGCTCTGGCAACAAGTAGCTCTTTGCCCATACAATACAGTGTATGGGCTGACTCGGCGTACTTCTTATTGTACACACCGGGAATGACTTCGGCACGGGCTTGTTGGTGCAATCGTAGCACTCTGTGCGCCCTTTCTTGATAACTTGTACCTGGCCATTGAAACCAGTTGTCCCGCTCTCGATCAAAGGTACGTCTGCGGCCAGACACATACGATTTACGTGTCTTCTAGCATCCAAGTTGTCCAATGCGTTGAAGACGATGTCGAACGACGCGAACCATTCTACATTGAACCGGCCGTCCTTTATGTTGGCGTGATAGGCCTCAAGTTTTGTTTGCGGTCGGAATTTGCTCGCAACCTCCTTTGCAACCTGTAAAATGCACGGCATGTAAATTAGCGGCTGGATGTGACGAACGCTGGAAGGGAGCCCGAAAACGCGCCGGCGAGGAAGCATACCAGAGCTTTGGATTTTTTGATGTGCTCGTGCCTAAATAGAAACTGGCGATTAAGATTGGACAAATCGATGGTGTCTAAATCGATAATATGGATTTCGCCGAAGCCTGTAAGTAGGAGGTTCTTCAGTAATTCGCACCCTATTCCCCCTGCGCCGACAAGGAGTACGCGGGACTATGGAGAGGAATTGCTGTCAGTATTGGCTTGTTAACATGCTTATACCTTTGGCCAACTCACCTTTCTGATATTAGCTGATAGAGTGCCCAGGGACTGCTTAAGGTATTTGTCTCGTCCTGGCGCTGCGGCAATTTGTGACATTTTCGCGACGGGGCGGGCAAACCGAATGCCTGCTAGGGAGGAATGCAGACTAGATTGACAAGCCGATGCAGTGCTTCGGAATAGAATCTAGTACATTATCGCTAAAAAAGACAGGATGCCAAGGTTAAGGATATGGAAGGCTGTGGGCTACTGCGGTGAAGAGGGAGAATCATTGAGCTTCGTAAAGAGTAGTTATGATGACCTCACTAAGGTGAGTTCGGGATGTGAAGCAGAAGACTTCCAGCAAAACAACCAGAATTAATATTTCACATTTGACAGGTTTGCCGACTACTTCAACACCATTGGGATGTGTTCCTCCTGCATCTGATGTTTTTATTCCTATGTCATGGTATCTCTCATGATTTTGCAGCTGGTAATCTCCATCTACTGCCTAGGACACAACTATGGCACAGGAGAACACATCACACATAAACTGTCATTACAGCTACAATCTACAGATGATTCAGACTTCAAAGAAGCCATGACCACAGTATCCTGAAGAATATTGTCTCCGTCTCTTTAAATTGGGATCCCTGCACTCTCAATCCATTCAAGCAGGCTGGCACGCGACAGGAGATTCCTACAGTCCAATTGCTGCTGCCCATACCCCAGAAGCCGAACAGCTTCCATCAGGTGCCCTATTCCAGAATTGAGAGTTCTTGTTGGCTGTAATCTTGCAGAAAAGCTGATTCTGCCCTCCAGCTTGTCCCAACCTGCAGCTTTTGTGTGGTTCATTTGATGCGCACTTGAATTGGCGGTGAAAAGCCAAGTGTGTGCTGACATGATCTTTAAAACAGCAGCATCAAAACTCGAAACAGGCAGTTTGCGATATCATCCTGACATTTTTGTTCGATTTTTTTTGTTTCTTTTTTCTTATGCCAGTTGAAGGGTCTAGGATATTTTTTCTTCTCTCCTTTTCATTCTAGTCTTGATCGTAACTGCTTCACTTTCTTTTGAAGAAAGTCATTTTCTTTCTCTTTCAATTCATCGCGCAATGAGGTGACTCATCTTTATACTCCCAATACATACTGCATGCAAAAGAAATTATAGATTTCCTTTCTCTTCCTTTCTCTTCCGAGCTATTCATTTGAAAGCGGTTATAGATATCCTTGTTACTTTAGTATGTCGGACGACGAAGCGGACCCAGAGCTTCTGGAGCTTCTCCGCCAGTCCCTAGGTATGGGCCGTCCACCCAAGAACGCGCCTCCTGATACCAAAGTGCTGGAAGGGGCTCAGTACATTTTCGATAACTCCATTGACATTGCGCTCGACCCCGCAAAAACAAAAGAAGCGGCAGAGACGATATGGCGGATGATGCAGGAGAGGCGTTATTCAACCAAAACATGGGCTTCCCACGAACTGCATCCCAAGAAAGAGAACGAGAAGACGGTTGATTTCATTTTTACGATGGATCTCTTAAACTTTAGCTTTTGGTCGGAAGAGAAAGAGGAATCCAAGCGCTTTGCCATCGACTATCGCGGGACGCGATGGACCGGCTATTGGAGTTTGGTAGCCGCGTTACAGAGAGCCCTAGATGAAGGTACTCCTTGGAACTTGTTTTCTTCTAGCTCCTGGGTGGGACTTTTTTTGGCTGATACTTGCAGAGATCCCAATCACGAGCCCCGAGTTCTGGCAGAATGAAGAAAAATGCACGGAAGATGTAATAAGACATGTCTTTCGATCCGCCACAGAGGAGGAGATCCCTCTCTTGCAAGAGCGGATAGGATGTCTGCGCGAAGCCGGTCAAATTCTTTGTGACGTGCGTATCCCCAAATCGCAGCCTTCATTAAATCACACATCAAGCTAAGTCAAATACAGAAATACGACTGCAGCTTCGCCAACTGCATTGAAGAAGCAAACAATTCCGCGGCCGCTCTGGTAAACCTCTTGGCGGAAAACTTCCCATGTTTCCGTGATGAAGCAAGATTTGACGGCAAGACCGTTCGTTTCTACAAACGAGCTCAAATTCTAGTTGCAGATATATGGGCCTGTTTCAGGGGCAAAAAATACGGTAGATTCAACGACATCGATAAGATCACCATGTTCGCAGATTACCGGGTTCCCCAGATGCTTCATCAATTGGGCTGCTTGCTATACTCCCCTCCGCTGGAAAGTCATGTTCGTCAATTGAAGATGATTCCGAGTGGACACAAGTGGGAATTAGAATTACGTGGCGCCAGTATCTGGTGCGTGGAGCTGATCCGTCAGATGATTATGAAAAACCATACTGCCGCAAAGGCCGGTGCGTACGCCGAAGCATCATCGTCGTCAACCTCGGGATCGCAGTCTGTTGAGGCGTTGGACGTGGGATTGGCAGAGAAAGGGACGAAGAAAGGCGACCATGCAAGCGATGAAGAAGCTGACGACGAAGGGGAAGAGAAGCCCATGGGTGTCAATGCTATCTTGATCGACTTCTTGCTATACGATAGGATGAAGGAAATGGAGAAAGACGGCAAAGAAGAGATTCCACATCATCGAACAAGAAGTATTTGGTACTAAATGTATAGATAGCCGTTGCCTGCAGTAACGATATAGATCAAATCAAACAGCACACTCGTCATTTTCAACTTGTTGTATCCGATTCATAATTCCCTCTTTCCACAGTGTATATTCGTCCCTTCTATCATCACTCAACCAATCCACACCATTATGCATCATAGTCCCCAAGCCTGGCAATAGTTTCCAGTGTCGATCTTCCGCATCGCGCAAAGAGCGATGTTTAACTTTTGCGACATACCGATTTATCAGCCTGCGCTTCTTTGGACTGATAACATCGAACCCGTCGTCATCTTCGTTTTCGTCAATTTCCCAACCTCGAGACTCGCCGTTCTCCGCCTCGGGCTCACTCTGATCCCGGTGAGAAACGGGAATATTCTCAAACCATTCATTATTATTCGTCCAACCGCATGTGAAAATTAATTTAATCCAGAGATGAACATCAATCAGTAGTATTTCGTGGGCTGTTAAGCCTTCGCACTTGAAAGCCGCTGTGGCCAGGTCATTGAACATGTCCATATCCATTTCGCGCCGCTTGGCAGGTTCGGTTTGAGGGTTCTCATCACGTCCCAGGCCAAGCATACGTACAACAACCAGGAAATATACGGCCATTATAAGGGTTACCACAGCCTCGCGGTATGAGCTTTCTTCAGGCTGAGAATGGTCTAAAACTGCCGAGAGCAATCTCATTTGCTTCGGGTCAAGATCAAAACTGTCATCGCGCGGTGTCTTCTCAGCAAAACATAAGATTGACGATATTCCTGCAAATATATGCGGAGGGAAAGCCATCGACACAGTCTGTGGAGCGGTAGGGAGCAATCTTGACAGTAGAGAAGAAAGAGTTTTGCAAATCTTCCTAATAGTAGGCATAGTCCACGAAGGTGCGTCGTGAATCTTCGTGGATGATCTGAGGTTGGTTGCTTTTGTTATTCCTTCTTTAGCCCTCTTTGCCGATTTAGACGGAGTCGCGAAGCTTTTGACCGGACTTTTTGACGGCGTGACGGGGCCTCCTGTGCCATCTCTCCCCGCGGCTGCGCGTCTCGGGCGTAATCGGATCTCGTTATTCTCCTGCTGTTTAGCTGCAGTAGACGTCTTTGAAAGCGCTTGCTCCAAGTACGCATATAACTTCTTATATATCCTCGGCGGGCACGGCGGACGGCTAGTTGTAGGAGGGAGTTTCAAAGGCTTGCTCAGCCTAGAGAAGGGGAAAAGAGTTAGCTTAATATCTCTGTCACAACAAATATATGTAAGAAACGAACCTTTTGCAAGCAATTTCAGCACACGCATATGGTCTCGCAATTTCTTCCTCGGGTTTCAAACTGCCCGCGTAGCTTCGAGATTGCGCCAGAAGATGCGCGGCCAATTCCACCAGCTCGTCAGGCAGAGCTTCAGCAAAAGCGGGAAGAAGACTGGCCAAGACTTGCTCAGTAGCTTTGCGACTCATGGTATATCGATCAAATTGGAATTCGTCTCGGCATAAATTGATCCTTGGATTGTTACTCGGTCTTCACTTGTTGAAGCTAACCATCGAAGGTTGGTTCTGCCTCAACGCGAAATTCAGAGTAGTTACGCGTTAAACTGCCCAATTAAGCGACGCCTTGCGGCTCTGGCCATCACGGACCTCGGCATTTATGACGTCGGAGGTGATAGAACTGAACATGCCCTTTTTCACTATTGTGACGGTGTCAACAGATCATGATGTTCGGTTTTGGAGTATCGAAGCATCCAGGTCTGCGATATATCTAATCTTTACTTCTAGATGAGGATTTGCATCTAAATCATAGCATATCTCCTAGCCAGCCAAGGCAGGAATTATTCCGCCCACTCTTTCGTACGGAACTCTTGTTCTTATGGTCTCCCCACTTCCCCGCCATGGAGTCGGGGGTAACTAGTGAGACACTGCTACAATTCATAGGCGATCTGAATATACTGAGCCCAAGTCAAGTCCGGTGATTGTAATCCACCGCTTCTTAGCAAGAATACATGTTCAGTAGCTCCCCTAGTCTACTCGGTATCTGGGAGTTGAAGCCCCAAACGCCGAGGCTAGGCATTGCGTTACCAATGATGGCCTGCAGCCACATCCGCTCAAGTTCCGCTCAATTTTCCAGATCGACTAGCGATTGCGGGTTCTCCACAGCTTGGTTGGGACCCCGCGGGAATGCCCCTCATAAGAATTGCCGTTATATGCGGTTCTGCCAGCGCAATCGCCTGGGACTCGACGATATAAGACTGCGAGCCGTGCCGCTCTGTCGACAATGATTCGGATTCCATTCGGATTCAGTTCCATAAACAGCAAAAATACCGTGATACGGGATATCGGTCGTTCCATTTCTACAGCCATGTCACAGACATACAAAGAAGTGTCGGCCATTGCACAGAAAAGACGGGACGATGCCATCAATGCCTTCTTCCGGGTCCCCAATATTAAAGAGGAAGACCTGCCGAGGGATTTGAGGTCCTTTCCTAGAACCTCCGGTCTGTTATCCGCAGAAGAGCTGGAGATCGTCAACTCGGACGCGGAGACCCTGCTTCGAAAAATCAAAGATCGAAAACTGACTTCAGTTGCGGCCACAAATGCATTTTGTAAAGCTGCAGTTATCGCTCAGAAGCTGGTATAACCCTGTGCTCACCCAGACCTCTGACCATATTCACGAACTAACGCAAAATAGACAAATTGTGTGACCGAGGTTCTCTTCCGCGAAGGACTGGAACGAGCCAGGTATCTCGATGAATACCTTGAGAAGAATAATAAAACTATTGGCCCTCTCCATGGCTTGCCATTTTCACTCAAGGACAACTTCATCACGCCTCCGTATCCTTCATCGATTGGGATGTCTGTATATGCCAACGAGCCCACGGAAAAGGAATCAGTCCTGGTGCATATGCTGCGGGATTTGGGTGCAGTATTCTATGTCAAAACCAATGTTCCAACCGCCATGATGATGGTCGAAACAACCAACCGTGTGTGGGGCGAAACGAGGAACCCTATTCACAAGGGCCTTACGCCAGGAGGGTCGTCGGGAGGCGAAGGGGCGCTTCTGGCCATGAGAGCTTCTCCTCTTGGAGTAGGCACAGATATAGGTGGTAGCATTCGCATTCCTGGTGCTTTCTGTCATTTGTATGGACTGAAACCCACCTTTGGCCGTTTGCCGATTTGGGGAGGCAGACCCAGTATTCCCGGCCAGGATTTCGTCTATGGTGTCTGCGGGCCGATGGCAGCTTCGCTGCGATCCGTCAAATTGTTCTGTGAATCCGTTCTCTCCGAGGAAGCGGCACCCTGGAACTATGATCCCAAGATCATTCCTATGCCCTGGAGGAAAGACGTCATTCAACCCAAAGGGCGCAAATTGCGAATTGGCATAATCGGGAATAACGACAGTCTAGTCACTTGTCATCCACCAGTGGAGCGTGCGCTTGAGCTGGTAAAGAAATCACTGAGGGATGCTGGACATGACGTTTTCGAATGGTAGATTCTCCGAAATAACTTTCTATCATCCGAACGTCTGCTAACTAATGCCACCCAGGGAACCGATTGCACATCAAGAAATTATACAACTTCTTGGAGAAGCCTTTGACGAATTCGGGTCTTCAGCAATCATGCCCAATCTGCAGGCCTTCCAGGAGCCTCTGTACGGCGCCATGAAAAGTATGTTCGTTGGTGGGAAGTCCTCTGGCGGCAAGCTGGGGCCCGAGAAGCTGCGCGAAATGATTTTGAGAAGGAATCAGCTTCAGAAGGACTATCTCGATCGCTGGCTGGCTACAAAGACAGACACAGCCGGTCCTATGGATTGTATAATCGCTCCTGTGGCACCAGCATCGGCCCCTCGCTTGGGATTCGGAGAAAAGGTTACCTATGTGGGCTACACAGGAGTCGCGAATTTGCTTGGTATGTTCAAAACTCCATCGCTGCCTATGCTGGATCCAGACGTATCCAGTACTGAATGTATAAATATAGACTTGCCAGGCTGCACATTCCCAGTCACGTACGCGGACAAGACCATTGACCTCAAGCGAGGCAATAGCTGGAAACCTTTGAACAAAAGAGACCAAGTAATACAGGAGGATTACGACCCAGAGTTTTATCACGGGGCACCCGTCTCGCTGCAGCTTATCGGCAGGCGATATGAGGAGGAGAAGGTGGTGGAATCGGTGGAGGTAGTTTCCGAGGTGCTCAGGTTCCAGTCAAGACCAAACTTGTAGATTTAAACCCATCTGTGGACAGCCAGCTTCATGTTTTACTGGCCAGTTTGCACACTGCTTGAACGTAGATTTAATGAATTATCGGGTCTTTGAAGTCGATGTTCAGCTGTGTGTTCCTGAGGCCGCAACTGAAATTTGGTAGGGCCGGTTGCCACGGGCAACCATGAACACCACCAGGCACCAGGATCGAGAGAACTGACGACATCTGCAAGTTCACCATCAATCGTACCCGACAATCAGAAGATTACCCACGTCAATTCTCTCAACCTACCCAAGTCTTTCACCGAGTAATATCAAAGAAAAGAAGACGCACCATGCCACCCACCACCCGCCGCCGCCGCTCCGGCAATTCGCCAACCACATCCTCATCAACCTCCACAAGAAACCAACAAACCCTCTTCTCCTTCGGCTCGAAATCACGCATATCAAAACCTACCACCACCACCTCCTCCTCTGCCAAACATGTCAAAGACATATCCTCCTCCAGCACCACGCCTCCCATCCGCTCCCCGCTGATCGCCGTCGAGATCACCAACCGAGCAGCGCCCAGCAAGAAGCCCACGTCGCCAGACTCGAGGATAGGGGAGGAAGAAGAGGAAGAAGAAGAAGAAGAAGAGGAGGAGGAGAACCATCAACCTCCCACCACTTCTGACGATGATGATACCGTATCCAAAGCGCGGAGTCAGAGTCAGAGTCGGACGTTGGTAGTGCAGCCGCAACCGATCGCTGCGTCGTCAAAGTCTGAAAACGTGGTTCGCGAGCAGGCGCGTGTGGAAGCGCAATTGCCCCGGTCGGAAGATGACAGGAGGGCGGAGGCGTTGACGGAGAAGGATATTCGGTGTTATTGGCAAGCGGAGGAGGCGAAGAGGTCTGCGCCTAGGGGTAAGAGTTTCTTTTCCTCTTTTTTCTTTTTCTTTTTCTTTTTTTTTGCGCCTTTTGCTCTTCTCGCCTCGAGTGTTCTTTGGCGACTGGCTGGACTTTTTGAGTCTACGAGTCAAATGTCTTATGCATGAAAATGAAGGGATTGCATGTTGTTTTGTTGAATGATGGGCTAACTGCGATGGTTGTAGTGCACCAACAGGGTCTAAGCGTGAATGAGAAGATCCTCCGACACTTTGATATATCGAATCAGTACGGGGTAAGCCTTCTCAATCATCTACCTCCATATTCTTTCAAAGGAAGTGGGCCATTTGCTAATGCAGTCTCGCAGCCTTGTATCGGCATTGCCAGAATCAAACGCTGGCGTCGGGCGCACGCACTGAATCTCAATCCGCCCATTGAGGTTCTTGCCGTGCTGCTGAAGGAAGAAGCACGAGGAGTCGCCCGGGAGAAGGCATATATTGACGAATTACTGTCTTGATCACCGACGGTCACTACAAGACAGTGTGATTGCAAAGGATGAGGATCTCGTCGACCGTCATATACGAATACTTTGTTCGATCAAGGTTTTGGAATTTCGTTTTTTGTTCATCCAAGGCGGCTGGGTTGGAGTTTGGCGTTTTCGAGTCATTTTGATGGCTTCTGTGAGGTTAAATGCTATCCCATGGGTTGAAATGAAATATTCAAAATGGTTTTTAAATTGCGATGTAAACACAATCGATGCTATTCGATGCATTTCCCGACTTTCGGGCTACTAAAAGCGCATCCCAAGAATATCCTTTGTAAAGCACCTACCACACAGGCCGCAAGGAAAATCCCAGGTGCTTTCTAAAGTTAGGACCTACACGAGAATTCTTTTGATCCAGAAAGTCTTACCTCTCATCAGCAGATCATTCTTCTAGATGACATAGTTTCATTCGCATGAATTTTATTCCCAGAAATAGGTGTTATAATGATCCTTTCTCTTGGTCAGCCAACTCTCTTTTGTTGCACATTCCGGGTTGTGAAACCGGGACATTCTCCTCGAGTAAGGATTGATCTTCATGAAGATGGCCCCAAGTTCTGAATCGATTAATCAGTGTAGAGTTCAACGGCTGTTTCGAAACATAGGCACCAAAATATAAACCATGAAACCTAACCACCCCTCTTCGAGCCACCCACCCAGCAGGATATCACGCTTGACAACAATTCTTTTTCAGGTCAGTCAAGTGGTAGGTTTCGTGGTTTCAAACGTCCGACAGAAATGACTGGGACGCTGATGGAAGGTAGCAGGTATGATCATTGAGCAATGACTGGATCGACATTCAGACCATGACGAATCTGTCACAGATAGCGTCTCTGCATATAAAAGATCCCGACACGAGATATCAACCCAAAGGCGAGAATGACGCGGCGTGTGCTCAAAACCAGGCCGCCTTGGCTTGATTTGTCGATGCTGGCTTTTGTATGTCTGGGGATAAAGTTCCCATGTGTCACCGAGGAGGGCATTGGGACGGGATCACGGGTACTGGAGCGACGGGCTCTTCCAAGTTCCAACTAAGCTGTAGGAAAGGGGAGGAAATTACACCCAAGAACAGATATAGAAGATGTCTGGCAAATGTGGGATCTTGGAATGGCGAAACTATGTGGAGATCATGGGATATCATTTTGAAGAAAATGGATTTGCCGCCTGGTGGCCGGTCAACAATGAGCATCCCCAGCCTTCCTCGGTCAGTACTCTCAGTACGGGCCAGAAAGCTCCTGGTCCATGGCTGTGTGCGATTGAAGCTTGGGACATCACATTGCTCGCACAAATCTTCCGATGGCGGTAGCAACCGGGAACCCAGGGCCGACTCTCAGTATCTCAACGAGATATTATAAATCCAGCAACGTTGCACAAACGAGGCGAAACACCAGAAACGAGGGCAGATATATCAATTTTCCTTCGAAAACGTCGACGCTTGGAAAGTGTCTTTGTAATGTCGAGGCAGTCACTAGATATCTCGACTTGGAGATATAATGAGTGCGAAACCAGAGAGCGAGCGACGAGTGTGATATCGTGGATGGGCTCTATAGGCACACGAATCAAGAGAGATCGGCTGCCATCGTCAACCAGGCTGGATTGATCGATCCATAGACTGTTGATCGGATCTCCGAGAATTTGTGTAACGCTCGAGTCTGCGCCCAAGCCACGTACGCCGTAGAAGTGGCCGACTGCCTGCCTTTGGTTTTCCCATCAGAAACAAGCAATATGAATGATCTACCACCCTTGAAAGAGATCGTCAACCACACCAGAAACAACACGGACTTCTACACAATGACTCAGAGCCAGCAAAACCCATCTGCGTAGGACGGACAATGGATAGGTCTCATTTCATTTCAAATTCCCAGAAAAGTTGACTCTGTGACAACGTCAGCACACGGCAGCAAGCAGGATCAAACCATCCCACGCTAAAAAAGGTTCTTATCAACTCTCAAGAAGAACACACAAGAAGATAAAGCCGATGAAGAGGACTTGGAATTCGAGACTATCACAGTCGTTGAAGCGTGTTGACTCCACCGCGTGAAAAGAACGACTCTGGCCGAAAGTACATACCGAGACTGGGCAACATGTGATATTAATATACATCTGCCGCTCGGTCGAAAAACCTCAACTGATAGCGGGCTATGGAGTACATTGTGGTAATCTTACGGAACCGCTCCGTGAACTCCCCATCCCATATATTTTCGTGCTTGAAATCCGGATATCTGCAGTCTCTGCGTACCTGATTTTCCCCAGAAAAAGTGGATGGGGTTGCCCACCCGCTCCCGCCCCTGCATGCATGGGGTAATATTTTATCAGGAGAGAAATGGTCGCAGATGGCAGGTGAAGAAAGGGGCCAAAGCAAGCTGTCAGAAGCTCAAGCTTCCATTTTCCCTCTTTCATCTTCCCCTGGTTCCCAGAAATAGAAACAAAACCAGAGAGACTCGTGCCCCCTGACGGCGACGAAGTTTTCCACTTGCCTCCTCGCGCTCCAACGGGGGCGTCGCGGTTGTGGGCGGTGGCGATTCAAGCACCTGGACGAGCTGTTCCACCCCCTCCGTACGTGGTTCTATTCGCTGAAGGGAAATTACCCTGCAAAAGTCATGATACTTGTCTCTCCCGTTCGCACAGCTGCGTCTCTATCATCTTTTCTTCCCAGCCAAACGCCTGTTCACGGTAAACCAGCGCCAAGGAGTGTAATTTCTTTTCCCGATCAGGATGGCAGGGCGCCAATTGGCGCGGTTGCCCTGATATCAGCAGCTGTGATTGGCGGGTGCAGGAGAGAAAGAAAAGGCCAGATCCACCGGGGACAATACTGTACTGCGTACGGAGTAACTGCTGTGTATTGTGTACACAAAACACGCGAAAAGCTTGACGAAAAACAAACAAGAAAAGAAAGAAAAAAGGATGGGTGATTCTCCACGAGTGGTTGGATATGCCAAGCCCTTCTCATGTTCTTTGCAGGCTGAGATGGCTTTTCCCCAGATCGATGACACTCTGACATGATGATTTTCCTGGTGGCTGGCAAGTTCCTTTTTCTGATCTTCTGCAGGCTGGGGCCACCAACTGTGAGCTCCTTGCCGCGTAACTACTCTACTGACCAGCCAAGAAACATTATTCACTACTCCGTACCGTGTAGCTTTTGCACGTCATGCACCCTAACATGAGGGAGAGACAAGACACACACAGAACAGTGAGTGGCAAGAATCTTACCTCGGTGACCCGGCAACCAACTCCACTCCAGCAGTTCACGGATGACGTTTCCACCGATACCGCTAGTACCGTCGCGGTCCAGCTTGCTCTCGGGCCTATCAAGGGGCGGAATAGCCCTTGGGGTCTTTCCCAATCTGGCTGGCTTTCCTCTGATTTTCGTAAGATTGATTGTGCAGGATTGCCTGCATGGGACAGGGAGCGGGTACGCTATTATGACGCCGTATGTGTACACGGGAGTATTGTGTGTATGTAATTCCATCTTCCTCAAACAGAGTCAGAACCTGTCTTGACAGAAATATATGTTCTTCTCCACAGAATAAAAAACCAATCATGCATTGTATTGTGGGCCGACAATTGAGACATCGAAACTCCCAATCCTTGGACTTTTTTGACTCTTGTCTTCAAATGCTGGTGGACAATCGCGTGAATATCCCATCTTTGTCTCTTATCATCTCCTTCTTTTCAACCCGAAAGCGGTGGGAAAAAAGACAAAAAGAAAAAAAAAGAACTCGGGCCTTTTAGCAGACTGCATACATGGCAGACCGCGCCCGCTGTGTTTTCCATCTGGGCTCTGGAAGCGGAAGAAATAAACGTGAGCCAAGCATCCCCATTACGTATGCTGTGTGATCCGAAGCGGCTAGGCCTGCGCATATCACTCCGTCACTAGGCTAGCAATCCTTGATGAACAGCATTGCTATCTGCCATCGGCCTGTAACCTCAAGCAGGGGTTGGGCGTAGACTTTTTTTCTTCCTGTACCATCGAAACACATTCGAGAATGTAGTCAATGTGCTAATACTGCTTGTAGTGATACGTAGTTATATCTCTGTGGTGGAAAAGTCAATGCATGTGTGTATCAGGTACTGAGCAAGTGAGCACTTTACAACGCGATAGCCCATGCCAGGAACCGGCACGCCCGAGCATTATAATACGGGACTATTAGCACGGCCCTTGCCACCCAGTATATATTCCACATACCACCGCGTATCATATAATACCACATCCTACAGAGCATTGAAGGAAATCTTGGTAATTCGCAAAGCATAATAAAACGGACTGAGTCAATTGCTGCAAATTGTGTATGTACTCCGTACGGCGTAGTACGTAGCTACCTGTCTGGAAACCCGCAGGCCGTTACCACATGGCCCGTGGTAATTGACTGCTCCATCCCAGTTAAATGACAAAGGGGCAATTCCAGATGAACCATTGTCTTTTCCAAGGTGACTGGATAAAGGGGAAGATCGCAGTAGCATGCTCTATACTAGCATACACGGCGAATCTAGTCGAATCGTGCATGTGTCTGAGATGGATGTAGTCATCATTATGTGCCCGAGTCTACGGAGTAAATACTTGCATGTGAATGATCCGCCCCCATAGACATACAAGAACAACCTCGCTATTCGAGAAGAGTTAGTACAGTATATACAGTACGTCCGTCAGTACAGTACATACATACAAGACATACATACCTGCTCAGTACCTCCAAAGTACTCCTGGTAGACAGAGGGAGAGGGAGGGGGGCAGGAAAGCACAAATGCAGAAGTGGAGTGGAGTGGAGAGGTGGAGCCCAGCCATCTTAATTTCCCCCCCCCTAGCAGGCTAGTCTGCTACCCTCTCGCCCAGTCCTTGGATGATCAGAAGGGGGAAGAGAAACCAGGGAAATGGAAGATTGCCTTTATGGAACGCCGGGCTTGTTTTTGCGCACTCTTGGGGATATAAGAAGCCCACTCACCCCCCAACTCCTCCCCTTCCCATCCTTAGTCCTTCAGTTCCTCTTTTTGACATATTCCTCCTCCACTCCCCATATAACACCATACATTCGTTTCGTGGTCAACCAAAGACTATCGTTAATTCCAGCTCGCCGTTCTCGTCATCGCTTTCTGTATTATTAGGAGGAATTTTCTCGTCGTTAGACAAAAACCAACCACATACATAATCAAAATGCAGTTCTCCCACGCTCTCATCGCTCTCGTCGCTGCCGGCCTCGCCAGTGCCCAGCTCCCAGATATCCCACCTTGCGCTGTATGTTGCTCACTGACACCTGGATTGATGCAACACAAGAAAGGACGCTGGCGCTAACTTTCCGCGTGTTCTAGCTTAACTGCTTCGTCGATGCTCTCGGCAACGATGGCTGCACCAAGTTGACCGACTTCAAGTGCCACTGCTCCAAGCCAGAGCTCCCAGGAAAGATCACTCCTTGCGTTGAGAAGGCCTGCCCAGAAATCTCTGCCCGCATTGGTATGTATATCTCCTTCTCAACGGAAAAGAAGAAAAAGGATGACAGCGAAACTGACATCACAATCTAGCCGTCTCCAACGCCGTCGTTGAGCAGTGCTCCAAGGCTGGTGTCCCAATCAAGCTTCCTGCAATTGAGACCACCTCTGCTGCTGCCACCACCGCGACCGAGACCGTTGAGCCAAGTGAGACCGCCACTGAGACCGTCACTGAGCCAACCGAGACCGCCACTGAGACCGTCATTGACCCATCAGAGACCGCCACTGAGACCGTCACTACTGCTCCAAGCCAGAGCTCCCAGGAAAGATCACTCCTTGCGTTGAGAAGGCCTGCCCAGAAATCTCTGCCCGCATTGGTATGTATATCTCCTTCTCAACGGAAAAGAAGAAAAAGGATGACAGCGAAACTGACATCACAATCTAGCCGTCTCCAACGCCGTCGTTGAGCAGTGCTCCAAGGCTGGTGTCCCAATCAAGCTTCCTGCAATTGAGACCACCTCTGCTGCTGCCACCACCGCGACCGAGACCGTTGAGCCAAGTGAGACCGCCACTGAGACCGTCACTGAGCCAACCGAGACCGCCACTGAGACCGTCATTGACCCATCAGAGACCGCCACTGAGACCGTCACTGAGCCAACCGAGACCGCCACTGAGACCGTCATTGACCCATCAGAGACCGCCACTGAGACCGTCACTGAGCCAACTGAGACCGCCACTGAGACCGTGACCGACGAGCCCACTGTCGTCCCAACCGGCACTGGCTCTTCCGGTATCCCATCCGGCACCGGTTCCTACACCGTCACTGCCACTCCATCCAACTCCACCCCAGCCCAGTTCCCAGGTGCTGGCTCCAACATCCGTGCCAACGTTGGTGGCGTTGCTGCTGCTCTCCTCGGCCTTGCTGCCTACCTGTAAATCTATTAATCAGTTTTCCCCGATTATACTCCCGATGATCGACATGCATTGAGAAGCAAAGAAGAAAACGACCGGATGCCGTGACACGACAACCTTTGATGACTCCCTCTTTTTGTCTTCCCTGGAAGCTTTAGTTTCATTTCATCGTTAAATGGCCATGGCATGGATGGGAAGCGATTTGGGGGAGTTCTTCCCCAGGTCACGAATGGCAAACGGCCGTTTTGATATGACAAGCGCCTCGAGCTGCATGTTTGTGTGTGTGCGTGTGTGATAGAGGGGGAGAGAACGTCAAATATACCACACCTCTATTACCATTTTTTTTTTTATCTTTCATCCATGTATCTAATTGAGATCTGGGAACGAGTATTCCCCATTAATAATTCGGTGCCTTTTTTTCGTTCTCATTTTTTCATTCGGTTTGTTGGGAGACACTTTAGAGTATTCGTTTCCTACAAAAAAGTCAATGCAGACAATTGTCTTGCCTTTTCAGTCGTACATGATGCGAATTGTCTCATTGAAACCAACTCGTCATTAAAGTCAATGCAAGCATCAGACGAGCTTGCCTGCTTCTGATTCCACCCAGCATCTTCGTTCTCTCCGTATTCCAGAACAAGTACGAAAATGACTGCCGACACTATTGGACTGACTGACATCAGATTAGCGCCCAATCGTAAGAATCAAAAGAGAATGATAAAACTACCTCACTTTTTAACGTTGCATATACGCTCGACAGCCACTATAACTAGTTCATGCGGTTGCATGGTCGGGAGTTAAAAAGTCGAGTTCGTCTTCCCAGGATTACTCAACGCGAAGTGGAAAACGGGAGGGTTTTCCGCCGGGGGTTGGGTGATAGTCAGTTGGTTCTATTAGGCTATTATTTAGCTAGCTCGGTTCAGAAGAAGAAGAAGAGAAAGAGGAAGAGAAGAAGTTCAGCACAGGCCTTCGATTGTGATTCTTTACTCTTCCACTCTCCCTGTGCCGTTACAGTGGCTGTCATTGAGGCAAGCTTGGGGTCCCCCCGTATCAATCGCGTGTCCTCTCACCCGGGACTGTGCGACCTCCCATCACCGTCGTCGTACGTTCTCATCCACGGATCCGGGCTTGGAATTCTCATTCAGGTATCATTTTCATGTCTCACCTGGCATTTTAGTTTCGGTCACGGAGACTTTCCTTGCAACTTGAAGCGGGAGAAAGTAGGAAGCTGGCATCAATGTTCGACCAAATCGTTGTCTTGGCAACTTTAACGTCATACAGTTCTCCCAAAATAGAACTGCGACGACGACGACGACGACGACGACAACAACATCCAGCTCGCAATATGCATTCAATTGTTTGTGGCCACTGACTGGCCTCGCTAAGCACACTAGAAGTTATCAAGTTCCATTTCTTTTGAAAATGGACTTGATCAAAACCCTGGTCGTTTTCCTCTCCACAGGCATCATCTACCCGCTGACCTTTTGCCTTTCGTTCACATTCTCCCTACTCAGATTTATACTGAGCCCATTGCTCCGACCCCTCCGCCAGCTATACCAAGTCCCCGTGCTTCTAGCACGACTGCTGTTGAAGCTTGAGGTAAAAGCAAAAAGCTCTACTTTTCTCTCAACCCTTCCCCACAATCGATATATACACCGGTGTAACTTGTATATTCCCACGTATCAAATGCGCCTCAGGCGATTGTTTTACATTCCGAAACTCCATGCACTCTCCCCCACGTGAAACCTTTTTACGTCATCAGAGCGTCATTTCTGTATCTGTCTCGAGATTGACCAACTGGAACATATAGCCGGTATACACTTTTTTCGGAACAGCAGTTCTGTTCGGGGTGATTGCGGGCTACATACTGCATCGAACTCTGCATTCAGCATATCAATTGCTGGGTATGGCTCCCTCTCCTTCAAAACGGATGTCCGGCCAGCTTTCATCAGTGGCGAGTTCATCGGGAGACAGTGGGAGTGATGGTTTGGACGTGATGCAACTCGGAGACGAAGGCCGGAGACAGACACTGCTAAGTGAAAAGAGACCGAGCGTGAGGTGTTCTAGCTGGTTGCGAAGATCGAAAGATCCAGCCAAAAGGAGCATTCTGGAGGACGATGAGGATTGAGAGAATAAGAATTGTACTATCACTGCCTCTCCTTGCTATGCCACTTCTCTCAGATGTGCCCCATTGTTGGACTTGGTAACATGAGGCTACCACCACCCATTGTTGCCATGTATGACAAGTCAGAGGGGAAAATTATGAAACCGGGCGAGAAACATATAGCGCAGGAAACCTCACGCTTAGATTGACTGAAGTAGGTCATGAGATCAGTCGCATATCCACGCCTTATTCTCATCAGTCTCAGAGCAGAACTTAAAGACAGCAGCGAAATCTTCCAAATTATTTACCGAACTCCGGTGTCTTAAGAGACTTGGTGGAATTTCTTTACCTAGATAGACTCTTTTCCACACTGTTTATTTCCGGCAAAAATGGGCAGAACATACCCTCCTGATACTTGGAGAAGCTTTGCATCATATTGTCAACGGAAAATAGGAGGAAGTGATTACTGCGACCTTGCATACAGTCTCGCTGAAAAAGCAGAACGGGACGACACGCCGTCTATGGCAGCAGCGCGCATGGACAGCCTTCATGGAGACATGATTATTACGGCTAAAATACTGAGTGCATATTCTTTTCGTCGGACTGAATATGGAATTACACAATGTTGGGTCTCGAACACTCAGATGATGGTTGAAACTTCCAACCGTGTTCTGCACACAGAACAACAATGCTGTTCTTTAATAACACGGGCTCTCCTTCCTCCCGTCGACACAACAAGGCCTGTCGCCCGTGGTTTCCGCGAAAGCAGCGAAGGGTTGCTCTTTCACCCACGATGCCACCTGGGCCATTGCTTTTGTTGAAGGGATATCCAATTTAATCCAGAGCGAGAGCTTCAGCAAGACAAACGGATATCCACAACCCTTTTTTCATCTCTCACTCTCGTCTCTACGGTCCCATCTTCAATATCATCCTCGCTTGTATGTACGCACTCCGCAGCTTTATGCTTCCAGACGTCTACGCATAGTTGCAATGCCTCAACCGGTTGAACGCGTATCGTGGGTCGTCGTTAGCCGTACAGCAAAGTCGATATTTTGGTTCAGATTTCCACGAGAGATACGAGATAATATTCTCGCTTATGTTTTAGATTGTCATTCCGTCGATTCATCCGGCGGAATTTTCGCACTTCTTTACGGCGAACTCGTTTGGAATTCCATCAAATATGTATTTCAAGTCTGCCGTATGTTGGCTTTTGTCTCTCGCTCTCCCCCTTAACTTTAGCTCTGGTTGCCACCGGGCTTCTATTTGGCGAAATGATGAAAAAAGCTGAAGCTGATGGTTTACAATGCTTCTAGGCAACTGGAGAGAGCACGCTATATACGTGCTCCTTTCAAAAACCAGCATAGACAAAATCATGACGATCGCCCCAGTGCCAATTGCTGAAAGGGCCCTTACAAGATACATGGATCGGCACGAAATGAAGGTCAAAAATGAACCGCAAAACGCTTCAACATTCGCTGGGATACACATTTCGACACTTAACAATCTACTCATCACAGCTACCCGACGCCGCTTTGCCCCGATAGTAGATCGACTGTTGCAATTCGGAGCGGGTTCGCACGCCCGAGACGTGGCCGGAGACAGCGTCTTGCATATCGCAACGCGGCAAAGGGATCGGGCAACCGTCAGATTACTGTTGAAACACGAAGCTCTCGGGAGCGAGGTTTATCGAGAGAGTAACGGTCTTTCAACCTCGTTGGAAACCGCAGCTATCAATTTCGATCTTGAGACCATGGCCTTGCTTCTCGAGTATGGCGCGAACATGAACGTCCATATGATGTGGGAGGGAAGGTCTTATCATCTAGTAGAATGGGCTGCTGACCGGAATAATGTCCCGATGATGGAGCTTCTAAAGGATCACGGCGCACTTCGGTGGTATGTTGCCAAGCGCGATGCTGATGATCCCCTGGTTATTGCCGTCATGTTCAACCAGCAACGTATGGTGAGATTGCTGTTGAGATATGGGTATTCGAGGTTTATGCTTGAAAAACTTTTGACTGAGCGTGCTCTCCGCGTGTCATGGGACATGCGAAGGATACTGGTCAATGAGTTCGGCATGGGGAGTTTTCTTAGTTGATAAAACGTCTGGCTGCCGAGGACTTTTGCCAGTGCTTTTTGGCAAACACTTTGTCGAGGAAGAACATAGCCGTTATTTGACTGGCGTACGACTCACTCGCGACAACATGGTTATTATTTTTTGATCAACCTTTTTTTGTTTACCCCCAGGTGTTACTGTGTTGTCATTCTTTTTTCGTCTATCAGCTAGTGATATAATATAGTTATCCCTTTTGGTTCCCCAGCAGAAAAGCACCATGCTAGCATCAATGAAACGAAAATAACACAAAGCAAAGCCAGGATATCAAGCAAAGACGACCAAATTAGAAATGCTGAAGCATCTATGAGATTCATTATTTAATTTCTAGCACAAAATGAATATTCTAGAAGGGAGAAAAAAACAGATGAAAAAAAGATTCAAGGGCCATCATAATCATGCTTCGCCGAATTCCTTGATATCGGTGGTTTTTCCACTTAAAGCCAAAGGAACAATACCGCTGACGTGCATCTCGGGGCCGAAAAC
This sequence comes from Byssoonygena ceratinophila, assembly GCA_001430925.1. Lineage (NCBI taxonomy): Eukaryota > Fungi > Ascomycota > Eurotiomycetes > Onygenales > Onygenaceae > Byssoonygena > Byssoonygena ceratinophila. The sequence continues at coordinate 81,880 of LJPH01003112.1, forward strand.
GTGCATGTTGAGGTGCAGCTCCTCGCCAACAGCCTTGATATTCTTCAGACCCTCTTGGTAATTGGGGCCGGCACGGCGGACCCAAATCTGCGTCTTGTGCTCGTTGAGAACGGGCGCGACTTCCCTCAGTGCACGGATGACGCCCTTGAATGTGGTGGCGACGTTGGTGAAATTGGCGATACCACCGCCGATGAAGAGAACTTTGCCATCTGGGTGCATGGGTGCGCGAAGCATCAAATCGAGAACGGTACGAGCGTAATTGTACGTCTGGGTCTCCGTTGGGGCACCAGAGTATTCACCGTAGTTGGCGAGTTCGCTGACGAAACCAGCAGAGGCAATCGCATCGGCGTAGACAACGGAGGCACCGCCACCGGCAACGAGCGTCCAGATTCGGCCCGTGGAGTTGAGAACGGTAAGTTTGAGAGAAGCTCCGGTCTTGGCGTCCATGTCGGCAATGAATCTCTCCTCTTTGCTCAACTCACGGCCAAAAGGCGCTGGGAAGTCCATTGGCGGACCAGCATCTACGGTCACCTTGCCATCAACCCTGGGCGCAGCGCGGATTCCCAGGGCAGCTGGACTCCGTGCGACCGCCCATTTTGTACCACACTCAAACTCAGCGGTTTGGTCGACCTTGGCCGCCAGATCCAGGAAAAAGACGTTGGCGGACGTCTTCTCAGCGTTGGGAATCACAACGAGAGGGTTGATCTCCAAGTAAGTAAACTGGCAGTCGACGTAGACAGCATAGAGCCGTGTGATGAAGTCCACCAAAACACTATGTAGACCTTTGGGAATTTTGCTGAGTAATTGAGCGGCAATCTCCTCGTTCGATGGGTAGTGCTTGAGGTTCACAGGAACCAGCAGCTTTTCTGCTTTGGCATCAACATCGCCGACATCGACACCTCCCTCGTGCGTGAACAAGATCCAATCACCCTGCAGATAGGTAGATAGTTAGATTGATGATTCGCAGTTGATCAGCCAGAGTCGGACCCTACCTCGCGAACTGAGTTGATGTTGATGTAATATTCGGTTTCTTGTGGGTGAGGAACAAAAGGCTCAACAAGAAAGTGTCGTAGATTGCCGGTGACGGTTTCGACTTGCTGTGGCTTCCCTGCACGAGCTGCAATCCATTCTCGAGCCTCCTCCCAAGTCTTGTTCAGAGCCAGAAGACCACTCTTGCCTCTTCTCTTGATTAATTGATCGGGCTTTGCGACGAACTTGGCTCCTTTCGTGAGTAGCCATGGATAGGTGGATTCGGCCTGGTCAAGTACACCTTCGACCGAGCAGTCTTCGTCGAAGTGAAGAGAAGCGAGTTTTGGAGGTGGGTTGTGTGTGGAGGGAGCGGGCAGAGGAGAAGGCTTGATGACCGGCGCCCGTGTGAGATGGTAGTTGAGGATGGCTTTACCATCAGCTTCGTAGATCGACTTGGCTGACATGATGGCTGGGAGATTGAGTTGAATTCTATGAACTGAAGACCAATGGCTGAGTATTCTTGGGCAAATGAGGATTTTGCTTGAGGGAAGAATGGGTTTGAGATTCGAATTCTCAAGATGGGAGAGGTAGAGACGGCAAGGTGAGGGAGAGTGTGAGTGCGAGTGTGAGTGTGTGGATATGGGCAAAGTGTCACTATTTTTGGAGGGGAAGGGGAGGGGACGTGTTGTTGGTTGAGAAAAAGTACCTTCACAGCTGACGATTTGCAGTTGTTGAGAGAAACGCTTTTGAAGCTGTCATCCCATCAACCATCGACGCAACGACCGCAATAAACTGCACTAGCGTGAGCCCCGCACTCCACCGCTTCTCGCCCGCCCATCCGCTTAGTCACACTCCACCAGGACCCAGGGGTGGAAGTGACGACCAGCTGTTGGTGGGGCGGGCCCCTTCCTGACTGGGTCGTTTCCTCGGGCCCTTTCCTGACTTGGATGTTTCATTTAGGTTTCGTTGGGACTCGATACCGCTAGTATGGGGTAACGGCTTCGTAAATCGCTCGTCAAAGATAAGGGCAGCTGGACACTGCGGTAGCGGCTCGGAGTAATTATGCTCAATGATGGTAAGATATGGTGTGTGTGTGTGTGTGTGTCCTCCGTACTCCGTACTCCGTATAAATATAGCAAAAAACTCCGAATATCTACGGAATGAATGCTCGTCCTTTGTCGTAAGAACAGCAACACAGGCTACGAATAATCATTGGGCATCAATGGCCCAAGCATCGTACTCGTAATCCTATCCTTTTTTTTAGTAGGTTCTGGCCCCAAATCTCACGGTTTTTGTTCGTGGTTCCCGTACCCACCAAGCACTCTCTTTCATTGGGGAGCCTCTAGCCGCTTCCGGTCTAGTGAGGGCCCCAATGCTTGCCAACCTTCCCAAACACACCTGCTAAGGACCTCAAGTTGAGGTGAATCAGTGAGCTTTTTGCTTTCCTCCTCAGCTGGGCTCCCAAACCTCCCGACTTCTTCCCTCAACAACCAAAAGAGGTTTTGTTGTCAACCTCGCTCTCCAGGCCCGATATCTCTCCTCTCCATACTCTTCTTCCACTTCTTCATCAGCACCATATCCATTAACTCCTAATTCTATAATCAAACTCCCTTTCCTTGACATCTGAGTCGTTAGCTACTCAATTACCCAAGGCTGGTATGTTTTGAAACAGATTGAGCGGCGTACATCAAGACTAACCTCTGCAAACAGCATTCTACGTCGCTCACAATGCCTTCCGCTGCACCTCTTGCGCCCTCCGGCGATGGAAATCTTCGTGCGAACGACAATATCCGCCGCTTCGCAGCTGCCAGCAGACCACTCACCCCCTTGGAACACAACCTTTTCCACAACAAGACACGATGCTTTGTATAGTGAGTTGACACGCCTGTGGCGAATAGCACGTTGTTAGTTCTAATTTGGCACGTAGCGGCATGCAACCCAGAGCGGTCCAGGGAATGCTGGACTTTGACTTCATTTGCAAGCGGAGCTCACCCTCTGTTGCCGGTATCATCTACACTTTCGGCGGACAATTCGTGAGCAAAATGTGAGTTGGCCGGGGTCGGAGACAGATAAGCGGCCTAGCTTGCTGATACCCAAAACAGGTACTGGGGCACAAGCGAGACCTTGTTGCCAGTATACCAAACCGCCAGCAAGGCTATGGAGAAACACACAGATGTCGATGTCGTCGTCAACTTTGCTTCCTCCCGAAGTGTATACAGCTCAACCATGGAGTTGATGCAATACCCTCAGATCAAAACGATCGCTATCATCGCCGAAGGTGTCCCAGAAAGAGTATGTCCTACACAGAATCGATTGATTAGTTACCCTTGTACTAATTCCCTTTTCAGCGTGCCCGTGAAATCATGGTTACCGCGAAGGAAAAGGGTGTCACAATCATTGGTCCTGCCACTGTCGGTGGCATCAAGCCTGGTGCTTTCAAAATTGGCAATACTGGAGGTATGATGGACAACATCGTTGCATCCAAACTCTACCGCAAGGGTTCCGTTGGCTACGTCTCCAAATCCGGCGGTATGTCTAATGAACTAAACAACATTGTCTCGCAAAATACCGATGGTGTCTACGAGGGTATTGCCATTGGCGGCGATCGTTATCCAGGAACGACTTTCCTCGATCACTTGCTTAGATTCCAGGCTGACCCGGGATGCAAGATCTTACTTCTTCTGGGTGAAGTCGGTGGTGTCGAAGAATACCGTGTCATAGATGCTGTGAAGAATGGCACCATCACCAAACCAGTCGTCGCATGGGCGATCGGTACTTGCGCAAGCATGTTCACAACTGAAGTTCAATTCGGTCACGCTGGTGCCTCAGCAAACTCTCAATTGGAAACCGCCGTGATGAAGAATCAAGCCATGAAAGAGGCCGGCATTCATGTTCCCGACACATTCGAAGAGCTCCCAGAGGTTCTTCTCGGTGTCTACCAAAAACTCGTGAAGCAGGGGATTGTCAAACCGCAGCCAGAACCCGTTCCACCTAAGATCCCCATCGATTATGCCTGGGCCCAAGAATTGGGCCTCATCCGTAAACCTGCCGCATTTATTTCCACCATCTCTGACGACCGTGGCCAAGAGCTTTTGTACGCTGGAATGCCGATCTCGGATGTTTTCAGAGAAGATATTGGCATCGGTGGTGTCATGTCCCTTTTGTGGTTCCGCCGCCGCCTCCCTCCCTATGCCAGCAAGTTCTTGGAGATGGTTCTGATGTTGACTGCCGATCATGGTCCAGCTGTCTCTGGTGCCATGAATACCATTATTACCACTAGAGCGGGCAAAGATTTGATCAGCGCCTTGGTTTCCGGTCTTCTTACTATCGGATCCCGCTTTGGTGGGGCGTTGGATGGTGCTGCCGAGGAATTCACCAAGGCTTTTGACAAGGGTCTCAGCCCACGTGATTTCGTCGATACCATGCGCAAGGAGAACAAACTCAGTAAGTCATCGCATGTTTAATTGTCTCAAAGTGTTGCCACTGACAACGAATGCCAGTTCCCGGAATCGGCCACAAGGTCAAATCGCGCAACAACCCTGATCTTCGTGTCGAACTCGTCAAGGAATTTGTCGTTAAGAACTTCCCTAATCACAAACTACTCGACTATGCAATCGCTGTCGAGACAGTAACCACCTCGAAAAAGGACAATCTCATCCTCAACGTCGACGGTTGCGTCGCGGTTTGCTTTGTTGATCTTATGCGTAACTGCGGGGCCTTCAGCCCTGAAGAGGCCGAGGATTATTTGAGCATGGGTGTTCTAAACGGTCTTTTCGTGCTTGGCCGTAGCATCGGTCTGATTGCCCATTATCTTGATCAGAAGAGACTGCGTACTGGTCTGTATCGTCATCCATGGGATGACATCACGTACTTACTCCCAACTCTCCAAAAGGGTGCCCCTGGCGCGGAGGGCCGTGTGGAAGTTAGCATGTAAAGGAAGGATTCTTGCCTTCTTATTTTTCCCCGTTCAAAAAAAAACCACAAAACAATTGAATGATATCATGGAATCACTAATGAAGACCTGGGCAATCATCTTGAAATTACCCCATCTTTAATATTCTGGTTGGTTTGGATCCTATTAATTTTCTTTTGGCTAAGCCCGTTTATCTTAATGTATGCATATATCCCGATCTTTTCAAAGCAGCTTTGATTGTTGCTTGCTGGGAGATCAGAAGGTCTTTTTTATGAAAGGAGGTGGGGAGGTCTGTGAACTGGTTTGAGGTAATGGAATAAATCCGGTTAGATTAGAGGCAATTAGAAGGTATATTTTTTTGTCTTTTAAAGAAACCCGATTTTTACAGTCATGGATATCCCAGGGCCTTCACCAGCGATTTTGCCAAAGTGTTGGAGTTGACGCGTGGCTGGCCTTGAGTTGTGACGACGAGCAAGATGTTTAACTACTTGGCAGCACTGGCCTTCGTGTGTTTGCATGCGCCGAATGAATGTGGTGGTGATTGTCGAGAAATCATCGAGGTGGAAAAATGCAAGTTCAATATCCATGTGCAAAATTGGGTAACAAGTTATGTTAGCAGGATGTATACCTGTGTAGAGACATATATATACGCCGGGTACATTAACAACACCCATCATGGAAAAAAAGCACCAGCAGCCAGCACAAAAAAAAAAAAAGAAAAAGCGCAATTAGGATAAGAAATTGCTAGGCTAGGAAGTGGTGATTCAAAACATGCAATAAAAAATATTCAAGAAAAATATTCGCAGAGTGCATGAAAAACAAGGGTATTTGCCAGGAAAAGAAACAAAAAAAAGAAACGCCATTCCATCACCCACTATCCCACATCCCAAGTCGTTAAATTTCGTTAAAAAAGGAAGATGCGATTTATGCCGGCATCTCCTCAAGTTCAGTTGTTAAAAAGATCGTTCAGGTCTGGAGGTTCTGACGAATGCTCCAGTTCTCCGTCCTCGGTTCTCCACACCATCGATTTGCGGTAGCACAAGTCGCAATCCTGGTGCAAAGTCGAGCCTGCATCAACAAAGACCTTGAGGCCGTGGTCCCGTCTCTGAGTGGCGGCAAAATGGCTCGGGGGATACCCTTGCAAGTCGCAGATCGACGTATCTGCGCCGGCGTTGATCAGGCATTCCAGAGTCGGCACGGTCAGAGCGCAAGTTGCTGCGTAGTGCAGCGCCGTTTGTCCGTGAGAATCCTGGGCGTCGATGTCGAAACCGACGGGGAGGAGATAGCGAACCATGAGTTCGCTCTTGTCGCTATGTACCGCAGCGTGAAGGGGTGTGCGTCCCAAGTGATCGCGGACTGAAATCGTGTTGCCGAATCTTTTTAGCAAAAAGGGTATTCTTTCTGGGCTGCCGTTCTCGACGGCGTACAGGAACGGCGTGCGTCCAATGCAGTCACGAGCCGAGGTATTGGCGCCCATCTTCAGGAGTAAGTCGACTATCGTTTCCCACCGAGCGATGACATCAGAGCCTTCGCGTGCGAACGAACTGCCAATCGTTCGAGGCCAGTCCTTGGGCCCGCGAGCCGCAACATGGAGGGCCGTTAGCCCTGCTCGGCTTCTCTGGAAGAGGGAGACATCCACAGGCACATTTCGAGAGGCCACCAAGGGTGCTACGCGTTCTAGCATCTGCAGATCAAGCCTGTCGCATGCTTCCCATATCGCCTTTTGAACGTAATACGAGGGCCAGGGTCCAGGAAATGTTTTGAGCAGTTGACACACAACGTCCATTTTCCCCAACTTGAGGGCGATATCCAAGACTGACATGCCGTCACTGTCGAGGATTGTAAAATCAGCACCAGCCTTTATTAGCTGTGGTACCGCGTAATTTCTGTTGTACTTCACAGCATAGTGTAAGGCCGTGGCGCTTTCCGAGTTCCGCTTCGATATCTCGCCACGTTTTTCCAGCCGGTCAATCAGCAATTGAGATATCATAGGGCAGTTACGACGGCCGTATCGGTAGATAGCGTGTAAGAGTGTTTTCTTGCAGGGTTTGAAGACATCAACATCTGCTCCTGCATCAAGGAGCATGCAAACAACATCCTTGTGGCCATTCTTCGCAGCCCACGTCAAAGCGTGTAGATCACGAGATGAATGGGCGTTGACATCAGCGCCTCTTTCCAGGAGAATTGCTGCCAGCTCGGCATTGCCTGCGCGGGCGATTCTGTTTAGTAGTAGGCCGCCTTCTGAATCCATTCGAAGGAGCACGTCGGCCCGCTTCGTACGGAAGTAGTTGACGGCATAGTGAGAATGCCAGCGACCGGCATGAAGCAAAACATCTTCTTTGAAATTTGAATCGGGGCCCGAAACGGATGCGCCTCGACAACCGACCACGAAATCGTAGAGTTTGGGCGACAACAGCTCTGCAAAGGATCTTGTTGACCTGATGAGCGTGTTTAGATCTTTGGCGTTCAGATGCTCGGCGACGCAGAGCAGTATCTCTGGTGGAAGGCTCATTAGGCCAATCGAGGGTTTTGTAGGTCTGGGAGGCTTGTGGCCGCACATGGACAGGATGCTATATAGGATGCCCATTGTTCGAAGAGGACTATGAGATGACGACGTCGGAGCGAAGCCAACGAGGTTGACGATGTACATGGCCAGCAGGCGGATATAGATGTGTATGGTGCTTTCCATGGCAGCAACGAAGTATGGGTATGTGTGTGTATACTGTACAAAGACAGCCAACAAGGTGGAAAAGGGAGGAAAGAGTCAGGTAGGTAACTAGACGATGGAAGAAGAGCTCAGGTGGAATGGGCCATCAGAAAGGGCGACATTGCCACTCTTGTTGGCATTCCAAAAAGCGGTTCACAAGGCTTGGGTCCTCTTCTGCACAAGAAACAGACGCCGTATCCCACGTAACTATATCCCACGAGACCCTCTCTGTCGAGTAGGTATGCTGGTTGAGATCTCCGAGGGATTCTTGAGGGGAAAGGCTGCCCTAACTTGCAGTAGCTGGCGGGCTAACTAACTAGTAGGCGTGCGGAGGATGGTTATTGGCGAGATGCCTGCTGGATGCATTGCTAGTGAGCCAGCTAGTTGAATGAGGTCAATGGGCGGAACAGCATTGTGCATCCCCAAAAGCAATGACGGCGAGCAATACGAACCATCCTCTCTGTTCTCTTTTTCTATTAATAAGTTGGTACTACAAACCCACGAGATGTTATGTGTAATGGCTATTCCAGATGTCAGTGCATTGCTGGGTTTAAAACTGCATGCCTCCCCTGCCCGTGCAATGTGCAATATGCCCTGGAAACTCTCTCTCACCTCCTCTCTTGCTTCCGGGCCTTTTTTCAGTCAGGGATGTCTGGTCAAAGTCTCCTGCTGCTGCTACCAGGCTCTAGCTATGGTGCACACATTGCTTATTCCTGCCAACTCCTCAGCAGCAGAGTATTATAGTTACATTTTTCCTTCTTTCCGGGCAGTTCTCGGCCGGTTGGTGATATTTCTCCCACGATGATAACAGAGCTGCAGGATCCCATCCATGTCGAGCCAGCAAAGCTCCTGATACAAAGATACTTGCTGATTTGGGAACCCATGCAGCTTTCACACATGCTCGCGGTCTAGTCCTTTGCTTCTATGAAGTATGTACTCTTCAATGTGAAATATTGTTTGGTGAGCAATTGTATGGAAAAGGTTCGCGCCCTGCACTCTATGATATCCAAACACTGATAAGTTGTAGCTACCTGAGGAGCCTGGAACTTGGAGCATGACAGTTCGCTTCTTCACTGCCGACGGACGATCTCGTGTTCTCACATGACATACATCTCATCACACGCGCCAGCCGTTAAGGTTAATACTGCAAACCGGGAAGATAGCCAAGACTCATTCCTCAGGCCGAAGCAGATCGTCGCATATATGATATAGATAGGCCTGCTTGGCCACCGTCAAGCAAACGATGCTCAGCTGTTAGTCCAAGCAAGCCCCCTTTTCTTACTTGAGGGTCAACACCGTCTCGCTGAAATCTTGAAATCTCATTCAACTGCTTAGTGCCATTCCAGACCGCCATCTCTGCACACAGCAAACCATCAGCGACTTGACGATGCACCGATATGGGATGGTTGATGGTTCTGGGCGGGCAGCGCCGGGAAATTACTTTCCAGAGCCATAAGAAGATTTGGACTTGATAGAGGATTCCCCTTCGCCCCGAAGGCAGGCTGCTTTAAACCACCCCTGCCCTGAAGCAGAGTGAAAAGAGGTGAGCTGTGGTCAGTTCGTCATTCTAAAATTGGTTTTAGTCGTTGCCACACCTCTCGCCTAGACTTTCCACCCTTGAGAGGCAGGATTCACAGCAAATGCCCGCCAAGCTCCAAGAGACGGGTAAACGATCTTCCCTAAGCCTACTCCGTACGGAGTATGCGCATGCGGGTTATCAAAATGGCAGTTTTTGCTGCTGCTTTTTGGCCTCGATCATCACAATCCCCACGGCCGCAGCCCTTCCCTCCACGCACGGCCACGATATTCAAGGCTCCCAGTCACCCCCCTGGCTCACCCACGGCCCCTCAGGGATGACGCGGGAACTTATAATCAATAAGTGATGGTAGAGAAGGTGATTATTATATATATTTGGTCTTTCCAATTGACAAAACTTGTTACAGAGAACTTTGAAACAGCCACATTTAATGTCATATCAAAATGAATTTTCCTTCTGCCTGGGAGAAGCTGCTGCCGGAAGCTCTACATTCACCCCTATTGCATTCCTCATTTTCTGCATTTCGGGCAATCCCCATTTCTGCATCCATTCACAATTTTCCACCTCTTCAATTGTAGCCCTCTTACTTGGCTCGAAAACCAGCATTGATTTTATCATCTTATTGAATGCCTTTTCTTCTTCGGGCGAGAAAGTGGCAAATCCCTCCATCACACGGAAGTTGTTTGCCGCTACTAGGCGCTGATTCCAGTCCCAAGAAGAGTTGAGATAACGTTGCTGGAGATGTTCCTTCACATTCTTGGTGCCATCATCATCGAAGAAGTCACTCCTAGCTTCCCATTTGGCCCACCAATGATCAGGTAGTTTACCAAGCATCTCAACATGCTCCTTTAGGACCAGATCCGTGGTAGCAAACAACGATTGAAATGGGGGAGTAGATCCAAAAAGTTCCCAAATAGTACAGGCCAGAGTCCATATATCTCCCGGAAAAGAAAGAGGCTCGCTGATTCCAGGTTGCATGAAAAAAGCTTCAGGTGGTGCTAAAAGAAGTGAAGTATGCCAAACACATTGTTTTTCTTGTGGATCAAAGGCTTCTCCAAAATCTGCAATTTGAATGAGAGACTCAGCAAGAGTAAGTTCATCACTCGCACCTCCCAGCCATACCGGCACAACGACTTCTGAAGGAACTCCATCCCCAAGAGGTGCTTTATCCTTACGACGGACAGAGTGTTTGGTTGGCTGGCCTGTCCTTTTATAGAGCTGCTTGCAAGTCATGTACTGCATATCAAATGGTAGATGGAGGAGAATATTTCCAAGATGAAGATCTGCATTAATGTTAACTTGACTATAACACAGGATATGAAGCAGTACTGTATGTACATACCACCATGGACAATTCCTTGAGAGTGAATAAATCGCACACCTAATATAAGCTGAGAAACAATTACTCGACCAGCTGGAAGGTGAAGAAGTCGATGGTCTGCAGCTGTTTTGGCCTCACTAATACTTGCTCTTGCAGCATTTGTGACCAAACACCGATGCATCCCATTTGGCCCTGAAAAGGTGAAACAATTGAGGATTTTCTGAATAACGCTCTTCCCAGGAAGATCAGAGTCAGCTTTCTCTAGTTGTGAAAGAATTCGTAATTCATGAATTTTGTCTGCCGATTCCGCCGTGGAGATTTTCAGAGCAACGAGTTTGGTATTCTCTTCTTTATCTTCAGCCAGCCAAACTGTGGCAGACCGACCAAATCCAAGTTTATGAACAATGGAATAGCGACCGTTGCAAAACTCATCACCAATCATTACAGGATGATACCCGCCTGGCACGTAAAAGTCCAAGCGCTCGACCTCCTCAATATACTCATACTTGGCTTTACTCGGCTCCATGTGAGTGGTGTGTGTCGGGTGGCAATATGGTCTAGATGCTCGAGGACGGACTGCGGGTGGTACGCGAGTTCGTAGAAACGTGCAGTAGGCACGACTAGCCATAGAAGCGTTGGAAGAAGGTGTTGGTCTTTAGAATAATTCCGCCGGGAGCACTCGAGTCAGGCGTGCTTCTAACATGATCCCATCAGTAGGTTTATCTTGAAGGATTTTGGAAGAACTTGCTGCATGCAGTATAGATATGATATTGGTTGTGATGATTGTCTTGTAACTGGCAGATTCTTAAATAATCCAACCTTTGTATCTCATCAAGATATGAAGGTCCCTTTCATTTACAGAGAATTCCATACCAGTACTTCATTGCTGCGAGGACCAAGTCACTGCAGCCCATCGCGTAAAGTTGACCCATCGAGGCGACGGGTGAAGCAGAGGGTGAAGGTGGTGAGGGCTAACTTCGCATGCTTAACGAAAGCTTTCAATGGAAGAGGGTGACAACCGGGGTGAGGGGGGTGAAGATAGGGCGGCATGATATGGGCGTTAATCCGGACGCGGACTTCACGTACCTTAGGTACCTCTAAAAGGAATATAGGAAGCTATGGACTCGATGAAATTGCAAACAAACAAACTAGTCCTGGATTCGCCCTGAAGGCAAGCCGCTTTAAAGATCCCCTGCCCTGATTCAGGGTGAGGTGGTGAAGAGGAAGAACCATTGATGAGGTGCGCTGTGTTCGGCATCCTGATTGGCCAGGAACTGCCCCTCAGCTCGTGTAAACTTTCCTATACTCTGACCCAGCATAAAGCAAACTGATTAGGTAAATTACTGGGGTCACAAGGGATTGACGGTAGACCTTATTTCAGGCTTGGCATTAGTCACGGTCCACAAAAAAGCTATATGGTAGTCAAAATCGGAATTTCGAGTAGTTTAAGTAATCCTTGATGAAAACAGCGGCATTGACGCTAATAACTTGGCTTTACCATTTTAACTTGCGCTTGTGCTTTCATGCCCTTGACACCCTGTATAAACTGTTCTGCTGACGTGTATAGTCGTATCGCTGGTATGTACAGTACAACATTGGTTACGCCCCGTGGCGTAAACCAGGGTCCGGCTTCCAGGGGTGATATTTTGGTTCAGCGGCTCAGGGGAAGCTACAAATTTCTCCATTTCAACCCTTACGTCCATCTCAGCGCTCCCCATGATTGCTGTGATGGATGTCAAGGAGTCCTCATTTAAGCATACATGACCGATTCAGAGCTTCAGGAGAGCCATCGCCCCTTTCTCACTCGTTGATTCGCCCCTACCACTCGTTAAACCGACTCGATCAACAATGGCTTCCACCGACCACCACGATCAAAAGCTTCCCCTGGCGGGTGAAGAAAGCAAGACTTCCCAATCGGCAAATCGGAACGGGAGCGCCGGCGCTCCCAAGAAGACCAGATATCTCCTTAATAGCGTGATTACTCTCTCGGCTGCATACGAGGAGGAAGAGGACATGACTATGGCCTTGCGCTATGCCGCGAAAAGAGGGGAGATCCTCAGTGACCTCGACAGTAGACGGCGCGAAATCAAAGAAATCGTCGCTTATCACTGTGGTTTGAAAGATCCTGACATGGTGGTTATTCCGAAGGTACTCGACGAGAACAAGAATTATTGGATTCACGGGAGTTTCAATATGTGTATTCCTGTAAGTCTCAACGGAGCCGGGAATTCAATACCCGCCAAGTTGGGACTCAGGATACCTCTACCATACAAGCTGGGCGAGGAGATGTTCCCAGGCAACTCGGAGGAGAAAGTACGATCAGAGGCTGCAACCTACATTTATCTCAACGAAAACTTCCCGAAGATTCCGATTCCACGTTTACGAGGGTTTGGCGTGGTTGGTGGCCTGAGCGTGAGTGCAGAGCCTTATTGGAACGCTCTTCAACCGATATTAATCGAGAGTGCAGTTTTGTGAGAGTAGAGCCGTTCCTTTTTGGCCAAGAATCAAATTCCATATCCAGCGCTTCTTTCGTCATCTCTTTGGTGGCCCAGATCGCCGCATTAGCGAGTATATTCCGCGGACAAGGACCGGGTTTCAGGATTACAGCTATATCTTGATGGATTGGATTGAAAACAATGAGGTGCAACTGCTGTCTCAAACATTCTTCAGCAAACCACACACAACAAAGCAGACTGAGAACCTCTATCGAAGCATGTCTCGAATCATGATTTCGCTCGCTAAATTATCACAACCTAAAATTGGTTCTTGGACCATCAATAATGATGGTCATATATCCCTCAGCAATCGCCCCATGCTTTGTTGGTTTAACCAGTTGGAAAACATCAATATTCCCACACACATCCCACGGGATATGATTTACTCCAATGCTGATAGTTTCTATCTTGACTTACTGAGTGCTCATGACAGCCGTCTGCAACACCAGAAGAATTCTGTGTTTGATGAAACAGATGGGCGAGGGCAAGCCAAGGATTTGGTGCTTATGCGAGCATTACTTGGTCAATTCACTGAGCAAAGTCTTCGCAATGGTCCTTTTGTCATGCAGTTTACAGACATGCATGCTAGCAATATATTTGTTGACAAGGATTGGAACATTAAGCATGTTATTGATCTTGAATGGGTGTGTTCATTGCCCTTAGAGTGTCTACAAATTCCCTACTGGTTGACGGCGCAGGGTGTTGATCAGCTTTATGATCAGAAAAGATTTGAACCATTCTCAGCCAGTTACAATCAGTTCTTGGAGATTTTCAAGCAAGAGGAGAAATCCATATTACAAAATCCAACGAACACTTCTTATTCCTTAGCCACACATATGGTCATGGCCCTAAAGAATAACCGGTACTGGTACTTCAGCGCGTTACAAACTACGAAAGGACTATTCAATATCTTCAGGCGTCATATTCAACCAATGTTTGACGAAGTGCCTAAAGATACCGTGAGGGAAGGTATCTCCCCCTTCTGGAGACCTGGAATGACCATGTTCGTGGATTCGAAATTGGACGACAGACTTATGTACCTTGACACGATTCGCCACATCTATAACGAAGATTGAAGAGCGACCGTAAGTGCCACGGACAAATAGTAGACTGAAGACTATAAATCTCTTTCTCTTGCATCTTTAGCGGCTGTGCCACTGCTCAAAACACGTAGAGCAGCCTCCGGATCCCCAACGATTCCAGCCGAGAATAGTTCACCAGTCCTCTCTGATGCCGGTGCGGGTGGCCCTCCATGTCCAAGAGCGTACGCCGTGCTAGCCCTTTCCCGTTCAACATCGCTGCGACTTGGCGGAGACTCAAACGACTCGAGAGGCACGTAAGAACCGCGAGCAGCCGTGTTACTGTCAGCCTTCGAGGCTACTGTACTTTGACGTGGGGTACTTTCTCCCCCGCTTTTGGGTGCGATACTCGTATTAGGGCTCCAGCGACTTATCTCTTGATAAGGTTGGTTGTTGGTCGTTAGGGGGGCTACCCTTTGAGAATCGGATCTCTGACTTGGGGTGCTGTCACCCGCTGTGCTGGGTGCGATGCTCGACGAATTGGGGCTCCAGCGACTGATCTCTTGGTAAGGTTGGCTGTTGGTCGTCTGGCTTGAAATTGAACTAGCTTGCGTATTGCTGCCCCTGGAATAGCCCGATCCGCGGGAGTTAATCGTGGGAGTCGACATGAGTAGCTAACGCTGTTTGTTTGGATCGACCTTGAGTTCTGCCAAAATAAGGTTAACTAACGGGACGGACCGAAAGTAGTACCCACCCTTGAGACCTGAGATCTTCTCCTTAAGAATTCGTTGATACTTTGTTCAATTGAAGCTGGAAGAGAAGGCCATTTATAGAGAACTTTTTAGGCAACTGCCCTTCAATCCCTGGGAGCCTCACGGGGCTTCGCGGCCCGCTATCCCAAGCCAATAATGAAGGCTGTATTTGAACTTGTATGGGTTGCTTGACTGATATAGTTGGATTCTACCTGATGAGTGAAGATGTCAGCAGATTAGCGCGGAGCGGCCGCTAATCCGGACACGGACGGGTCCAGGACTTCCCGATGGTACCTACCCCATTAGTGACCAAATCCGGGGGAAGGGGCCACGTGACGGCGCTGTCAGATGACCATCGGTCTGCCTGCCTCATTGGAACCGGAACCGGTCAACCCATTACGGCATTAGTTCACTTCACCGGTTACCCCGCCCGCAACGACGAACTTCAACACACACACACACACACACACACACACCGCACAGTGAGGCAACCTTGACCCTCCCACTCTCTTGAACTGCCTGCAGTCTCAATTATGAGTAAGCTAATCCTTGAGCTCAATTCTCGGTTCTATACAGCGCGAGCTCAGGCCGTGAGGAGCTCTAGTCAACAAAGGACGCAGAGAACATTCTTGCAGCAAATCTTTCTCAAATGAAGTTGTCGTGAGAACAGCATTGAGTTCAATTGATGATTTCATTGTTAATTGACCTTACCAATTAATCTAGGCTGGAGCCCTTCAGAAAAGATCTAGTGTGGGCAAGCATCCCGGTAGGTTATCATACTCTACTCCCTGGTGCTTTTGCAGCTACATATATACATCGGTATCCATTAGCTAACTTAATATGTAGTTATTTCCGAATCATTCAGAGTCCATTAATTTCCGTGAAATAACTTAACTCACAGACAGGGGCAGCTCTGGGATCTTGATGTAACCCCAATTTCCCCAGACCCCAACCTTCCGTTTGTGGCCAGGTTGGACAGAGCATACCTTGGACAGAAGAGCCCGAGAAATGATCGGATCATACGCAGTACATAGGGTTTAACTCTGTCCTTGAACTCAAGGACACCGTTGCTCGGCCATGTCAATTATGTAGGAATTCTTTAGCCACAATCTGGGCCTCTGAGCAGCTAAAGAACAGCAACACCAGGGATCTTTGTCCAAAGACATGGATAGGACAGGCGGGTGACCAGCGCATAGCAAGAAGTCCACTATTGCCACTGTGAATTTGAGTTGACTTGTCTCCGCCTGCTGAAGGAGGGTTTTATGGTTAATACTTACCCGCTGCCCTGGGTAGGCTTTTTTTGGGATGAAGGATGTCGAGTCCCACAGCCCCGTGGCTATTTTAATGGACAAAGATACATCGGGAATGACTAAAGCCAACTTCAGTGTCAACTTCGGTGATGAGGCTTGTACAGTATAGTACGCCCAGTGCTGCAAGCCGGTCAAATTCACAACCGTTTGTTTGAATCACACTCGTTTTGAACCGTGCAGAATGGCTGAAGACTGCAGGATAAGTGCGAAGCGGGGTCTCGTCCACACATACTCTCGACAAGGTTATCCGGTCAGTTACGGAGCCGGAGGCCGCCCCGTAAAAAAAAAATAGCCCCAACCTGCATACTCCGTATCTCGACCAGGTATGGGAGGTTTCCAGGCCGTCATTTAAAGATTAGGCCCAAAAAAACTTACCGCGATGTTGGATTGCTTGGAAGCAGATTTCCACAATGAACTTACGTTTAACCTTGATGGCAAAACAGACAGGCTCGCACCTTGCTTCGATGGGCTTGGGCGGGAACTCCCGTCTGCGAACCGTAAATGGTTGACTAGAATTTTACAAGAGACTGTTGTGTATGTACTCTGTAGCTCCTGAATTGATATTCAGCACTGGACCTGAAATATTAGCACAGCCGCCACAATTGCTCTGTGCTTCAGAGAGGAGCCAATAGGTGCCTAACTAGCTAGTTAAGCGCCCTGAAACACATGGAGGCTACCCTGCAGCAACGACATCAACAGCAACAGCAGTCATGTTTCCCCTACATGATCTCTGGATCAGTGTGTTCAAAGTCATTAAATTACAAAAAAGCTGGTCCCCATCTTTGCTAATTAAATAGAACCCCTCCAATATGACCAACGAGTGGGAACGTACGGTCCAAGGACGTGAGCTATACAATTACTTCGGCAACCGTGTGGTAGAATCAAAAACCACAAATGGCCAACTCGTTGCTGTCAAGGTCAGGTCAAACAAATTTTTTGCCAGGTCAGAAGCGGACATGATGCATTATGCCTCGCAACAACCTGGCATACTTGCTCCACATGTCATCGGCTGCTATGACGTTCCTCCTAAAATAACCACGACCGTCACTAATGTCCTTGAAGGTGAGAAACCTACCCATAAACCGTCAATGGAAGTTCACCCGACACTCATGTTCTTAGGCGATTCTCTCGATAATGTTTGGCCTACGATGAATAAAGAACAACGAAGCTCCATCAAAATCCAACTGAAAGAGCAGTTGCGCCTCCTCAGAACCTGTACGCAGCCGTACATTGGCCGAATAGGGCGCCAACCAACGCTCAATTTCTATGAACGCCTGGGTTTTGAATTCATGGGCCCCTTCGATACTGAAGAGGAGTTTGACAACTGGTGCCTAGAACGCGTGAAACCATCCATTTCTCGTGCCTTGTGGAAGCGCCTCTTACCCAACATGCGTGAAAAGAGCGCCAGAAACCGGTTTGTGCTTACACATGGAGATCTGGCTGCTCGTAACATCATGGTTTCGAATGGGAAGATTACCGGGTTGGTGGACTGGGAGTACAGTGGGTTCTTCCCGGAGTATATGGAGTATGCTGCAGCAACGGTGGTGCATGACTGTCATGAGGACTGGTGGTTACCAGTGCTCAAGGATATACTTGAACCGTGCGGAATCCGAAGATCGAAGTTTACCGCTGCGATTAGGAATAGGGGTTGGTGATTGCTATTTCCATTTTTTCCGCCTGCATGGCTTGCTGTCAAGGTTATGCTACCATTTTTTGATAGCTCTCCAGTGATTCTGTTGGCTCTTTTTGATAGAATTAGAGTCCCTGTCTCTTTTGTTTGTCCCCCTGTGATATGAGAGAAAGCACAGGTGGCCTAGAGAGCCCGTCGACGGCATGATCACGAAAGATCTCTGCACAACTTGAATAATAACGCATCAAAAAAAAAATTGCAAATGATGGTTGTGCAGAAAAGGCCGCGTCTAGCTGATTCTTACTTGTGTGACTCAATTATGCTTATGATAGTTAAAGTTCGGGTCCGGAGGCGTCAATTACAGAGCAACAGGTGAGCATAAAGTCCATCCATTATGGCCACAAAGCAGATACCCTATATATATTTACGTACGATGAGACCCGTGGAAGTTAAGCAAACAAGAAACCCCCAAAATGAAGCCAGAACTTGGGTTCCGAGAATGTGTGAGTACATATGTTGAACCTTTCCATCCTTTATTTTCTCCTCCAAACGCTGATGTTCTGAGAATTGTCAAAGTATGAGGCTCTCAAAGACTCCTGATTTTCATGAAATCGCTGCCACTTGCCGGGAAAAATGGCGCCAATTGGGATGCAGGTCATGCACATGGAGATGTTGGTTGAACTAGAGGAGACTGCCCACGTAGAGGAGCAGCCGTTTACAGTCATCTCCATGTTTCCATCTCAAGATATCCATGGATAGGACAAATCACCTGTTTAGTTATCTAGCAAAAATATTTCATTATCTTGCCAATCTTGCCAATCTTGCCAATCTTGCCTTTTTTTGCCTGGACAATACATTGCCTCCGCACAACTTTTACACTGCGGTGCAAGTCCAACTCCTCCATAAACGAAAACCAGTCTTCGTTTAGAAGAAACCATTGCCAGCTACTGCAATGGCCTCCGCACCATCCCACCCCACTATCCTAGTGGGAGATTCCCAGGGCTACATGGAGTACGCTCTTCAGCAAGCGCGCTGTTCGCCCCCATCACCCACGAGATTTTGCGTGGGAGCGGTCCTCCTCGATGCAGACAAGAACGAGATTCTATCGACCGGTTTCTCTATGGAACTTCCAGGCAACACGCACGCAGAGCAGTGCTGCTTCATGAAAGTGGCCGAAAGATACAATATCCCAGAGGAACGGATAGGAGAAGTGCTGCCGCCGAACACTGTCCTCTACACCACTATGGAGCCATGTGACAGGAGATTGAGCGGAGGCACGAGTTGTGTAGAGAGGATTTTGGGGTTCGGCGGTGGTGCAATCAAAGCTGTTTATGTTGGACTTCGGGAACCGGAGACGTTTGTCGAGGAGAATGGAGGATGGAAGAGGCTGGAGGATGCTGGCATCTTAGTTCGTCGTGTTGAAGGAATGGAGGATTGTATCTTGCAAGTTTCTACTGCTGGCCATGAGAAATAGAAAAGCATTGATTCCTATATGTTGACTAGTTAACTAATAGTTAAATGAGCGTCAACGATTTGTTATAACGGTGTTGTCTCATCACTTGGACTGGAAATTTGAAGATTGAGCTTCTTGAAAGGGGGCAATGATATTAGCTAATCCGAAAAGGCACAACCACCGCGACCACCGTGACAGCTCCAGAGAGGCACAAAGAGCAAGGGATGACGGGAACTTGAAGAATAAAGAACTTCGACATTCCATTCCCATCTGACTAACTGCATAAATACGGATGCTCTGAACGATCGTGACAGACAGTGGTGATTGAACCTCCTGGCAAACTCACGCAACAATGGTTCGGCTTAAACATAGATATTTACTCGTCAACATCCTATACCCGCCGACTCCCTCCAACACACTGGCTGCTACCGCCAAAGCTCCGGAGAAAGGTGGGCTCGAGCCTGCAGAGACCCAATTCCATCTCCAAGTCTGCCGTCCCACCCCAGATTCGCTAACCGCTCAAGTTCTCGCGAGAACGGTAAGGGACACAGTCAGCGAAATGTTTGGAGACTGGGGGATGGGAAAATTGGGGGGAGCAGGGGCCGGCAGTGTCAGTGGTGTGTTTGGCTCTCTTTCCATTGCCTGATGAAATTTTGTCTTCTAATACACGGGATGTCGCATCTGCGTACAGTTAAATATCTTTCCCCAGCTACGTCGACAGTGATAATCCGATGCCCGCGCTCCAGCTACAGGCTCGTTTGGGCCGCTCTTACATACATGTCTCGCCTGCCAGAGTCAAAAGACAGGAAACTTGGAAGCAAAAACCCGGCATTCACTGGAACGAGTTCGTTTAGGGCCCAAAGCGAGCCACTGGATTGTGTCTTCCGCGTCGTACGCGTATCAGGCACGATGAAGAAAGCAGAGGAAGAAGCAATTCGGAGAGCGAGGCTAGAGGTTGTGAGATTGTCGAAAAAATGGGAAGAAGAGGGAAGGGATGTCCTTCAAGAGATGTTCCCGAGCGGCGCCCTCGAAGGGCATGGGATGGGCATTAGTGTTGAAAGCGACGATGAAGATGACGAAGACGACGAGAGTGATGGCTGAAGGATTTACTATCGCGGATCGTTCAACAAGAGGTGAGTCAAAAAGTTTGTTCATGGCAGAGATATTCACTCCGAGCCCTTCTCACCATTCAGGTGTGCTTGCTTATTTTCTTACAACTTTGATTCCACTGTCTGTCGATGTATGCGTCCCTAGGTCTATGTCAAGATCGTTTTCTCCGCCACCAGGGAACCCCTTAGCTGCCTCATCTCGTGCTTTTGCTTCCTCTTCCCAACCCTTTCTCTCATACTCGTCCCAATCCTCTTTCACATCCAGCCATCTTTCCTGTACATCTTTGATATCCATTGTGCCCATTCCTTCTCTCACAGCCACTTGCCAGACAGTATCATTAGCTCCTTCGGCCGTCCCAAATGCATATCCGCTCGCCCTATCGATCGCCTGTAATAGGCTCATCATACTCTGCTTATCTTCCACCGCGAGTGTTTCGAAAGCAACGAGTCCAAAGTCCTGTACCACTTCGACGATGGCCTTGTTTAAAGCATCGAACTTGGAACTGGCTAAGAACGGCGATTCCTCTTTCAGGTGGGGAACAAGATAAGAGAGATCCTGGACTTCGGTATAAAAATCCAGATTGAACGGGAGAGGCGGGTAATTTGAGAGGTTATCGATCTTTGTGAGGACGTTCAAATGCGGCAGATCCATCTGCAGCATTGCCCGAAGGCACAGCAGCAACGCCGAGATGTACATTGAAGGGAGCGTTAGATTATACGAGTCGACGAGGTGAATCACCACTAACTACACAGAGGTTAGTTCAAACGTGTTCGAGTGGTTTTGTTTTTGAGGGAGAAGGGCCATTGCAGACCCTATACCCAAGTTTCTGGATCTGGAAGAGAATATTTCGAAGGGAGGAGTGATGTGTAAATGTTTCGACTTGGCCAGGGCAGTCTAATAAAACATAGTCGTCTGCAGAATGATTTTTCTATTTTAGCATGATTCTTTACGGGATGTCGATTGTGCAAAGCTGTCTTTCAGACTCAACATACTTTCTAGCTTCTCCAACCCCTCCTTTAGCCACTCGAAATTCTCCTCTATCTCTTCCATCGCATATAGTATTCCCCCATTCGGACCGAGCGTATCTTCCGCCATGATCTCTTCCAAGGTAACCAGGTCGCGCACATCCAGCGCCGGAGTGTACGACGTGCGATCATTGGCCGGGTCAAGATTCACCACTGAGCATTTTCTGCCAATCGCGGACATGAATTGCTGCATTCCATTGCAGTATGTAGATTTACCGGAGCCTGGAGGCCCGATAATGAGTTGTGCGAATGGCATTTTCTGGGTAAATCTGTAGCTTTTGCGTGTTTGAGAGGCCAGAGGCCAGCGACAATGATGTAAGGAGAGTGATACCGGCAGAAAGCGGTGCCTTCTGGCAGAAATAAGCTTCAGCGATGGAAAAGGAACAGTTGAAGCTTGAAGCTCTGTACGCTTTCGCTCCAGGAACAGACAATACAATCGATATTTATATACCTTCAATCAAAGTGTGCTTTATCAAACTGTTTGCTTGCTTTGTATTTGTACCACACTATCGCATTCTAGATGGCTTCAAGTACGTCGGGATAGAGCATTTCTCAATCAACCACATTACATTCTGCAGGACACCACACTGACTTCTTCTAATAGACCAATTCGCCGTCCCAAACTCCCCGACGGACGTGATTTCCGCTGTCAAATTCTCTCCAGAGCCAGATTCGACGCGATTTGTGGTATCGTCGTGGGATAAGAATGTATATCTGTATGATCTCCGGGATCCTCAAACAGGACAGCTTGGTGAAGGGACGCTTATTGCGAAGTTTGAACATCCGGCGCCGGTTCTGGATGTTTGTTTTGGAGAGAGCGAGGATGAATTGTATACTGGTGGGCTAGATTGGGATGTTAAAAGGCGAGTCCGTGGGTTCTCGGTTTGCGGACGATTCATAAGCTTGGGACTAACTTGACTGTTTGTAGGATCAATGTCGCTTCATCCTCGCAAACCGTCCTCAGCTCGCATAAGTCAGGAGTGAAATCTGTTGTCTACAGCAAAGAACATAAGGTTGTAGTCTCTGCGTCATGGGACTCCACACTACATATTCACCGAGTTGGCATGGACGTTGTCATAACACCGGCCATCATTTCACTGCCTTCGAAACCCTTCTCGCTTTCGACTACGCCTACGAGACTAGTAGTCGCCATGGCTTCACGCGCTTTACATATTTACGACCTTCGTTCTCTGGCAACATTTACCGAAGAATCTGGGGCTGCTCCTCCACCCAACGTACTCAACATCGAGCCCTGGCAACGCCGTGAGAGTAGCCTAAAGTTCATGACTCGAGCTGTAGCCTGCATGCCAAATGATGCCGGATACGCATCCTCCAGTATTGAAGGTCGCGTGGCGGTAGAATGGTTTGATCCCTCGCCAGAATCACAGGATCGGAAATACGCGTTCAAATGCCACCGACAGAATATCGATGGTGTTGATGTGGTGTATCCTGTGAATGCATTGGCCTTCCACCCGGTTTTCGGCAGTTTCGCCTCTGGGGGTGGAGATGGCGTGGTTGCGTTGTGGGATGGAGTTGCAAAAAGAAGAATTAGGCAATACCAGAAATATCCGAGTAGTGTGGCGGCTCTGGCATTTAGTTCAAATGGAAAATATTTGGCTGTGGGCGTCAGCCCCGGATTCGAAGACGGCATGGATGATATCCCGGAGGGCACGGTGAAGGTCTTCATTAGGGAATTGGGAGAGACCGAGGCCAAAGGGAAGGGGGCAAAATGATATCACTTTATCGAGGTTCATGATATTACACATGTTGGGCTTATGGTGTTTCGGCGATGGTACTCATATAGGGTAATACTGTTCTACCGAATCCGCCGAAATATGTTGCGAACTTATGCCTTGGCTTATCATGGTCTGGCTATTACTCACAACTTCGCCGTGCATACGAACCAGATTGAATGGCTATCCAGCATTTCACATTAAATAAATAATTAGTGAATACATTGTCGATATAGATTTATACCGTCGTTCTCTCATTTAGCAATAAGCACCAAAGATATTGGACAACGGAGTAGATCCCCTTATCGATAAGCTCCGGCGGCGTTCTGACTAAGCCAGCTGTTGCTTCAGAGGCTCACTCCTACCTAACCTTTGGTGATGTCAGACTATACCCTAAAGGGTAGTCTGTTTGCTGACAAACAACTCCACAGAAGAATTAAAAAAAAAATTCTAAAAAGACGCGCATCATCTATGGATCCGCTAACTAAACTCGTCTTCCAAGGCGTCTATTTTCCTCGACCCTCGCGAGCAAGTGGGGCCGGTTTAAGTACCGCCGGCGTAAATCCAAGCTCTCGTCTCGCGATATAGCTGTGCGTATCATGTTGTCAAGTTGATTCCATCACGTCAAACCCATGCCAGCCAAAACAGGTGTAAAGTTCATCTACTGCCCGCGATTTCCACAACTGATGTGTTCCTGATGACTCTCTTTCTGCTGCTGGTAGGCAAGCAATAAAGACATTAACATTGCGAGTGTACTTGAGGATACAACTCTGTGGAGCATCCGGGTAGAAGAAGTCAATATCATTGAACAGAGAGGGCCATGGTGATGACAGCTGTGATGCCATGTGGTCTGTCATTGTGCGCGAGACTAGGACTCCAGATCATCTTTGCTGCTCTTAGAGCGGCTATAAACTTCGGACAGGTTTTGAAGTACATACAGTATACTCCGTATGCGCGATGTGAGTCACGACCTGATTTCTGTCAGCCCTACTAGCACTATAACTCTATTAGTTATAGAAAACCAGCGCCCTCGCCCACAAACAATCCCACAGCTTCCTACAAACCATCGTACTTCAGGCAGCGACTTCAACCCCAACTTCTCAGCGACTCCATCTTCCCTCACAACCTGTCAACCGATAACTGAGTGACTCCATCCTGTACCTCAGTCGACCAAGTCCAACTTCCCAGCGAGCTTCGCAGTTTATCGAGTCTCAACATCTCCTTAACATGTCTCTATTCAGAAAACTATTCCCCAACGGGGAAATATCCTATGTTAGCGCTCTTCCGTCCCCGCCTTTAACTTCAAGTTCGTCCCCGCCGCTGCGAAAACGACAGAGACGCGAGTATGGCTCCTCGCAAAGTAGTGAGGGACTAGCAGTGACTGGTGACGAGGAGATTTGGAATGAGGATTATCGTGCTGGAGGGCCGGAACTACCCAGGTTACCGAGAAAACCTGGAGCGAGATGATCCAATAAGAGTTATCTGGGACGAGCAATTACACGAATCAATTCACAGGATCCTTGATAGATGGAAGATCTCCTTCTCCTTCTCGGGCCCGTTCCGTGTTGCCAGCAAAGTCGACACCGCACGAAGGTGGCATAGAATCATTTGTATCGATGCTAAGAAATCTTCCCCATCCGATACGACTTGGCTCATGGTTTGCAAAGTAATCAGACGTCTCTTCGTGCAGCTTGGTTTCAATGATTTGAACATTGAGATCTCAGATCCTCGATGCAGGGAAACTCGACTTACTTTCCCAATCGATACTAAGGAACCTTTCGTACCAGCATGGCCTTCATTGAGATTAGAAGTTCTCTCTGAACTCAGTCACGGCGACTAGACGATGCTCTCAGTCGTACGCCGCGGCCTTTCTGTTACCGACAGCGAAATTACTATCGCTGTCACAGTTCGTGAAGAGTCCTCCTATGATTGAAAATCCGTCACGGAGAAGATTGTCGAACGTCTAGACCACCGGGGGCTGGGCAACGTTGCGCTGAGAATCTATCGGGGACCTTCACTTTATGAACACTACTTGAAGATGTAGTGTTAGATGCAGGCGACTGGCAACCCGGAGCAAAGCTCGGTGGCAGCCTTGGACCAAGTGGCACTGACAACTTAGCCTCAACGTTCGGCGGATTTATTACCATCGAAATGGCGAACAACACTAAAAGGAGGTTTGGTATGACCAACTTTCACTGTGTGACTGGAAAATCTCGCAATGAGGACTTCGAAAAGAATGGAATTCGTCCAAATGACCCCAGAAATAACCTCTGGGTCGACCAACCAAGCCTTACGGATCACAACTTCTCTCTCACTAGATTCCGGAAGTCAATCGCGACACTCAAAGCCCAGATATCACCTGAACTTGAGGAAAGAATCCAAAATGATGACTTCTCAGTGTCGGAAGGAGACAAGGCCGCCTATCGGTTGCAACAAAGAGAACTGAAAAGACTTCACGAATTGGTCCAGTTGGGCGAAAACTTTTACCAATCCGGCAATCTGGACCTGGGCCGTGTCCATGCTGCCTCAGGCTTCCGTATCAACAGCCAAGGGTTTCTGCTGGACTGGGCGCTCATCGATGTGCGGTCTCACCGACCCGGGGAAAACAAGATGCCAGCTCACGAAGATCGAACATCCGAACATCAAGCGGCTTATCGACCGCGAGACAGCCTTATCTCAGGTGTCGCAACCCTTGACGATGATATGACACTCTTCAAGATTGGACGGCGTTCGGGATTCACACGAGGCCAGTTGAATGGTATCCGCCTTTCCGACATACAATAATGGCATCGTGACAAAGACCAGAATTCGACCAAAGTGCGGGGGGAGTCCATACGGCCATCGCGAAACATCCCAACGTGTTCCGTGACCCAAGGGGATTCCGGATCTTTTGTCATTGATCAGGTGGGCAAATTTGCCGGATTATACATGGATGGAGATCAACACAGTGCAACTGGGTTCTTTATTGCTGCGGGTGAACTGAGAATATCAAATATATCACGAGTGCGACGAATGTACAACTGTTTTGAGAGGGTTGTTAACTTGGGTTCCTTTCTGTTTTTCTGATATTGCCTCTGGGTTGAGTTCCCGGTGCGAGCATGCTGTCCAAATCTCTCGCATGCAGATCAAGGTACGGAGTATAAAATAGAAAAATGTGATGATTATATATAATTTTTTCTCAAATTCTTCTGCAGAGTTGTTTGTCAGCAAACAGACTATACCCTTTAGGGTATAGTTAGTTAGTTAAGGTAGTTAACTAGTCCAACACCACCAAAGATTACGAGGGCTTGAGCCTCTGAAGCAATACCCTTTGATCATGATGGTGCTTCATAGACAACCTCACAGTGTACATACAAAAATTTAATCAGGGTCGGCCCCAGCTCAAACCTCATACAGCTCACTATCGGACTCCTGGAGACTTCTCAATGACACAGTCGTTTGCCTCTACGTTTGCCGGCCCTACATCAAAGGAGAGGAAGTATGACCGCCAGCTCCGACTATGGGCAGCTAGCGGTCAACAAGCTCTTGAAGAGTCGCGCGTTCTCCTTGTGAATTCTGATGGCGCGGTAGATAGCGATAATGCACCACTTACGGGAGTTATTGGCGTCGAAACGCTCAAGAATCTAGCTCTGCCGGGAATCGGTGGGTACACCATCGTTGATCCGGCGACAGTGACGGAAGCTGATTTGGGTGTGAATTTCTTCTTGAGCGAGGACAGTTTGGGAAAGTCAAGAGCAGAGGAAACATGCAAATATTTGCGCGAGCTGAATCCGGATGTGGAGGGCCTTTGGTCTTCGCAGGTAGACAATCTCATCCTTGCCTGAGTATCCTAGAAAAGTGGGACTGACCGGTTCGACAGCCTATACTGGAGATCTTGTTGCAGGAACCTCGGTTTTTGGTGTCTTATAGGCTTGTTATTGTTACAGGCCCGATGAGGCAATCTACTCTCCAGACCATCTCTCAACAAACCAGCGAGCTCTCCATTCCTTTAATATACACCCACTCGGTCGGGTTTTATTGCTCATTCTCCCTCCAGTTGCCTTCCGTTTTTCCAGTTGTCGAAACACATCAAGACCCGGAGTCGATGCAGGACCTTCGACTCACGAATCCATGGCCGGAACTACAGGTCGCGGCTAAAAAGGTGGAGAATCTTGAGGCTCTCGATGATCACCAACACGGACACGTACCATACGTATTACTTTTACTGCACTATCTCGAAAAGTGGAAGGAAAGTCATGGTGGAATGTATCCGAGCAACTACAAAGAGAAGACTGAATTCAGAGAAACAATTCGCAGAGGAACTAGGACCGGCAACTCCGAAGGAGGGGAGGAGAATTTCGACGAAGCAGCGGCTGCAGTGCTGAAAAGCATTAATCCTTGGTCATTGAGTAGCAGTTTACGAGATGTATTCGAGATGGACCAATGCCGCAATCTTACTGCGATATCGGACAATTTCTGGGTCATCGCTCATTCTATCAGGGCATTTTACAAACGCCATGGTGTATTGCCTCTACCCGGCTTACTGCCTGACATGAAGGCCCAGTCGGCAGACTACATCTCACTTCAAGATCTGTACAAATCTAAGGCGCGACAGGACTTGGCTGAGGTAGTGGCAGGCGTTCGGGCCGCTGAAGCGCACTTGGGTGCGGAACGTGTTGTATCGCCAATTCCGGAGAAGGAGATTGAAGTGTTTTGCAAGAATGCTGCGCATATTAAAGTGATTAAAGGACGCAGAATCCCCCTGCTAAACGCAGACGCACCTGAGCAAGTCACGGTGAAAACCGTTCAAAATAATCTTGGGAACCCAGAATCTCTAATTCCTATATTTATCGCCTTTCGAGCCCTTGATATTCTTGTCACGGAGTACCAGGAGGGCAAATCAGCATCATCGTACCTCGACGACCCTGGAAATTGGCAGCGAGCTGTTTCTCGGATTATCAACGTCCTTCATGTCAACGAACTGGAAAGCATGGACGACGAGGTCCAGATCAACATACAAAATACCGTTGAAGAGACTCGCCGTGCTGGGGTAGGGGAGTTACACAATATTTCCTCGCTTGCGGGTGGATTTGTGGCACAGGAATCACTGAAGGTGTTGACAAAGCAATATGTGCCGCTTGATAATACTTTCGTTTTTGATGGAGTCAGGAGTCGGGGGGAGATGTTTAGACTGTGAATGACGAATATCAATGAGATTCGGAGAACCTATTGCCATAAAATTTTTGAACTACAATGATACATACTGATGATAGATGACGTGTCAGGCCCTATATTTCTAGCCCGCCAGGCTTGCGAGTAGAGAGACCAATGCGAAGTACAGAGTAGGAAAGGTGGCAGAGGCCATCAGCGAGTTTACATGGTTCCAGCTTGAATTACCGAGTACAGCGAAAGACAATACACTTTCGAAGGGATCTGCTGCGAGAATCAGCCATGCACTCTCATGGCTCCCCGGAACTAGACAGTAGTACTCTGTTCCTCCCTACCTTGGGGATGTTCCCATTTGTCATGCAGCTGATTCCACACTATTCCGGATTAGTCGAAATGGCTTCAGAGCCAGTCGATCGATATCCCTCCTACGCTAGATGATATAACTACCGCCTATATTTCCCGGTCTCCCGGACATATCATCAGACAGTCCTTAAATATATAGTTAAAAGAAGTTGCAGTAGAGCCTCTCAAATCATGGCCATCCTCAGTCTTTACCAAGTCACTCAAATGCATGCCACATCAAAAGACAAACAAAAAATTCAATCATGTTTTGGGATATATTGGAGTTTGATTCCTTCCACTGTCCACCATCTGGAAAGACAAGATGCTTTACTGGATCATAACATTTCCTCCCTTTCCGCAGGTATTTCCGCCCTCCACTCCACAAGCCTAGCCTTCTTCTCAAATGGACAACAAACATGAGTTTCTTCGCCACAAATACCAAGTATTCCTGGCGTTACTTGAAAGAGAGTTATCGGATCATCCTTTTCCCTCTCCGACAACGTTACAAGCAACCTGTCAGATTAACTAGATCAGTGGCTTCGACTCAGGTCTAAG